>APFE030600013.1:3387-25734 GCA_000404065.3 Pinus taeda | reverse complement strand
ACCTCCTTTCTATATATAGGAGTCTAAGGGGTCATAACATAATTAGAGCTGACATAACAATAATAATGTAAGGGCACAATAATAACAATAGTGGGATTCTATGGGGCACAATAGTAACAATATGGGTACATCAATATAATAAGTGGGTTGTACTAATAACAATAAGGGGTTACACTAGTAGTATAGGGATCTAACACCCTCATTTATGACTCCTTACCTCGAATCATCCATCAGAAACTTGAAGCACAAATAGCCACATCGATGCATCCAACGGGCAGCTGAGCAAGTGAAGAAGAACTATTGTCTATCTCTAGTTTTGGGAATCCAAGCCCCTTGCTTTTAGGAGGGTTGTTGGGGGACTCCATTCGTATAAATAAGGGGACTTAGAGCCTCAGTAGTTTATCCAGTTATTAGTAGAATTTTCGCACTTTTGTGCAACTCTTGTTAAAATCATTTTAGAGCTTATGTTTGTGAACATTTTATGTAATGTGAACAGTTTGATCCCAAACCAAGCTGCCTAACACCTCTTTCTTTGTACTTATATGTTTTTGCCTCGGTTCATGAGTTTATTTCTGTTACATAGATTCATTTTACCTTGTTTAGAATAGGTTTCTTTTGATGGTTTGCATAGCTGCTTTTTGTTTCAGTTGCTGAAGTAGGTTAATATAGTGATAGGCTAAGATTAAAAAAGGCCAACAACAATCCTTGATCCCCTTTCTCCCTTCTTGGGACAATGATTTGAGGTCAAGGCACCATTGTTGCCACCAAAAACATAGTTTTGCTTCTTCCATGCAATTTGTAGTGTGATGATTTGATTTGAAAAGTTAAAGGGTTGCTTCAGATTAATTTTGCCAAGATTATTTCCTGTTTCTGTAATAAATCTCTTTGCAGGATTTTCTATTCGTAAGGTACTGTTCAACACTTTATGTTTCTAGGTTAGAAATTAGGTTAACAAGAGACATGGTTCTATTTTCTTGGTGCAGCTAGTCCTTTTCTTACTCAGTTTCAGTATTTAGATGTGAAGATCTCTTACAACACACCTCATCTCACAATACATCAATAAAGCAACCAACATCCTCTCATTTCTCACAGGTTTCACATGTCATTCACAGTCCTTAACGAATCTGCCCTAATTTATGCACTTTTTCCATAAGCTTTCCTCTCATCATTTGAACAAATCCAACCATCATTTTCTTTCCTGATCATCCTTTTTAAGCCCCAGACACCTCAACACATCCCTCTAGTCTTCAGCTACCCTTTCCCACCATTTTTCCGCTCTTAGAACCTAGAAATATAGTTGTTGGCATCCTCTAGTAGATCCTACTGTAGATCCTCCTGTAGATCCCCTGTAGCCTCATGTAGAATTTCCTGTGAGCTATTTTTCAAAGTCTGATTGTAGGGTAAGTCTTCATAAGGTTACCAGACACTTCTTAGGACCCCTCCACACCTTCTTACACCTCTACAAAAACCAAATCCGCCCTCTATTTCCACCAACACTCTACCATAGTCACAAACAGATAAAATCGCATGCATAACAATTTCACATAAAAGACATAAAAACGCAAAAAAGTTGTTCTTTTCTCATTTTCTTCTAGGTTTAGCTTGAATGAATATAATTTACCTTTTCAGTAGTCAATGGCATTCATTTGATCATCTTTCATCTCTTTTTATGCAAAAGTCAGGTTGGTCGGAAAAATTAGGGTTTGCTAGGGTTTGCTTTACACTCTAGTTTTCTTTCTCTTTCTCCAAGTAGAATAGTCTTTGTAGAGTTAGCTTTCTTTCATCATAGTTAAAACCTTCTTCTGGAAACTCGTATAAGTTGTCTTGAGCTCGTAGTGATCTTGCGCCAGCTGACTAAGTGACAGCCTGCAATAAGATCTAGTACTTGTGCATATAGCATTGTCGCTTCAAAGTTTGTTACGAACTACCAGGTAGATAAAAGAAAAGTAGGAAGCCCTAAGAGTTGTAGAAATTTTGTTGCAATACTGATGCTCACCAACAAATCTAGGTGAAGGCATCTAAATGTTTTCTCAGTAGCCTACATAGCTCCTTCTCATGGGAAGTAGATAGGGATGGATTGATTTTTAATGTTCTTTTTGGGCCGTACGCTATATTTTTGACACGGAGAGAGGTAGGGTTGGCCACACAAAGATTAGTTGAGGGGTTTTTTTGGGTTTCTCTTACTATGTCTTCTAATGGTGATACACTGGAATGTGGATTATGAATCAAATTTTCAATCACATCATCCTCATCTTACGATTTTCCTCCCATGGTGATTTCCAATGCACAGAGTGTTGCAGAATAAACTTCATCCTCATCCTCCTCCTCCAACCATAGTGGTAGATCATGTTCTAGCAAGGGTTGAGCAGAAGGATATAAGGTTAATTTCTTGGACATGTGCCCATTTTTTATGGTCATCTTCCTAGCTCGGAAGTTGATGTAGGCATCGACTGTAGCCAACTAGGGTATTCCTAGGATGAGAGGATACCCAGTGAGCTTTGCCTTTGGCTAGAGAACTATGAAATATATAGGGTACTCCAAAGAATCAATGGAGACCATCAAATCTTCCACAATCCCCTTAGGGGTCATGGAGGAGTGGTCTACTCACTGCAGCACTATCGTGGTCTTCCTCAAGGAGCCCTGGAGGTTAACTTTCAACATCGTTTCCTTTGTCATCACATTAATGGTAGCTCCCACATCAATAAAGGTATGTCGGACCATTGTATCGTTGATGTGGACATCAATTACTGGGCTTCCAGGGTATAGATATTTTGGATAGATTATCTAACCAAACATCATGTCATACATTTGTCCTATGACATTGATGGTTGGGGCATCTCCCTTGCGCCTTTCTAGATGCCTAAAGCACTTCTCCTTGATCAACCTATTGTAGATAGGCACATCTTTTATGGCTTGGGGAAGTGGTATCTTCACACATAAGTGTTTCAATTCTCCTAGGAGTTCAGTCTCTTCTGGGGTAGGCTGGATTGTTATGGATAGTCTCTTAGGGAAGGGTGGATTTGCTTTAGGTTTGCTTTTCTCTTTATCTTCCTTAGCCTCCCTAGGTGGTGGGTGCCTATCTGGGAGAACTTTCCCAGATCGCAAGTTAATTTCTTGAAAGTCCACAGCATAAGTTGAACATGATGGTTCCCCACTATATACTTGTTGAGCCTATCTGTTGTTCAGCTTTGGATTTGGTTGGGCAGGCATTTGGGGTTGCCTTGGCGGAGCAAAAGGTAACAGTTGTGGTTAGGTAGGTGGTGGAGGCAGAAGAGCAGGATGAGAGTTGTATTGGGGCCTCCACCCATGATGAGATGAATTCCACTAAGGTTGCGGTTGAGAATAGCATTGGAATGAATGAGTGGCTAGTTGGGCATGATATGGAGATGTGAAGGACCAAGGAGGAGGCATGGACCAGGAAGGATGAACCAGGAAGGTATGGAGGTGACTTGGTTGGGGTTGTAGTATGCCTGAGGTGTCCCTTGTATTCCCTGCTAGTATGGTCTAGGTCCAGGCAGCCTCCTTTGCCTTATGTAATAGATCTGTTCAGTGAATCTTCGGCCCCTTAGTATACAGCTTTAAGACTAGTTAAGGGAGGGCACTTATATGTAGAATGACTTTCTTCACAAACTGAACAAACCTCTATAGAGCTTACTGACCATTCATTCCTAGGATGCCTCCTGGTGCATCTAGGACAAAAGATGGCCAAAGCCCTCTCTACATCCTCTTGTTTTCTTTTGATATGTAAGTTATCCATTTGCATGGAAAGAGTCTGCAGCATCTCGCTCTTGAAGTCTTCCAGCATGCTTCCAATTTCCCCCTTTAATGGATGAATTGGAAGAAGATGTACCGGTGATGGGTTGACCCCCTACCTTTCTCTCTGGCTACTCTAGAATGGTTTCTAAAAACAATATTTATGTCCTCATAGGATAGTTGGTGAATGTCTACCCCAGCCAGTAGATGGAGGGTGTCTAAAAGGTCTTCCTAGATTCCCCTGAGAAGGACCAACTTCAGAGACTCAGGGTCAAGTGTACACCCGACCCTTTTTTAGTTAAGCTAGAACCTTTCTTCATAGTCTTCTAGGGACTCATCACTTCTCGTGGTCATTCAGAAGATTTCTTCTTTAGTATCTTTTGTCCTACAATAGTCTCAATACTTGTTGTTAAAGGCTTGCTACATCTAAGCCTGCGATTTTATTTCCAGGTAATCCCATGAACCTGCATAATGCTGCGTCCTTGAGAGTAGAAGGGAACATTTTCAAATTTTGATCAGCTTCTGCATAGTCATAAGTTCGATAGATGATAGTAAACTTGAACAAGAAGGTGTCAGGATCTTTTGTAGTCCAACCATGGAAATGAGGTAGGGTTGAAGGACTTATATTTTTCATTTTGGTGTCCCATTGGTCTCCTGAATTGGAAAGGTACCCTCTATTCTTTCTCCATTTCCCCTAGAATTTTTGTTTTCAGCCATTGGCTCGAGATAGATGTTCTCTTCTTCTTCTTCCCCTATAGGTTCTTCAAATATGTCTAGCTATTCACCTAAGGGTTCTTCTTAATCGCAGCCACCGAAGAAGAGAGAAGGTTGGCTGTGTGAAGTAGTGGGGAAGTTGGGAAAAAATTTTCCTGAGTTATCTCTATTCCTATGAGGCAGGAAAGGAAATATTTTTGGTTGGTTTTTTTTGTTTCTTTTCTGCACACTGATAGTACCTACAAAAACTAAAATTGTGATTGAAAAAAACGAATTGCAACTCGCTGAAATGAACTTGTTGAATGGAAATTTGCAGAATTGAAAAGGAAAGAAAGGAAATGCAGAACTGAAAGAAAAGAAATCACTAGTCTACTTTTGCCGATATGAAATTTGCAGAATTGAAAAGGAAAGCAAGGAAATGCAGAACTTGAAAGAAATGAAATGACTAGTCTACTTGTGCCAAAATAAACTATTAGCAGAATGTTGTAATAGGAAATAGAAGATTGTTGTAATCCCATAATACTTTGATGCTTCCTCGGAAATGACGCCAAAAAGTGGTGAGCGCCAGTATTGCAGCAAGAATTCTACAATTCCTGTCCTACCAACTTTAATTTTATCAACTCGGTAATTCGTAACAAACTTGGAAGCGTCGATGCTATATGCAAAAGTACATGTTTTTACTGCAGGTTGTCAGTTGGTCAGCCGCCGCAAGACCACTGGGCGGTCAAGCTAATTCTATTTTTGCCAAAAACACTATGAAAACCATGAAAGCAATGCCATTACCTACTCAAGAAAGCAAACAACATCTAACCATGCTATTTTTGGAAGTAAATAAGAAAAAAACATATTTTTTTATTTTTATGTGTTTTTATGTGAATTTGACATGTATCGAATTTATTGTGTGTGAGTGTGGCAGTGAATAAGTGGCATTGAAGGGTGGTTTTGGAGCTTGGGACGATATGTCCTAGGAGGTGTTAGGCAGCCTTCTGGAGGTTTTTTCCACACTCAGCCTTCAAAAGAAAGCCTACAGGAAAAACTACAAGAGGACAAAGGGAAACTACAGGAGGAAAACAAGGAAACTACACGAGGCCTACAAGAGGGGGATGAGAGCAATTTATGCTATTTTGAGTGTGTGAGAGTGGGTGGAAAAGGTGGATGAAGGTTGGGGTGAGGTTTTAGAGCACCTAAGGTAAGCCATGAATCACCGGGAGAGAGAAAGATGATTGGATTTGCTTAAGGGGAGAGGAAGAAGTTCTATGAAAAATTAAGGAAACTAAGGCAGAATTGAGGTGAGGTTTCGGAGACCTGTAGGGCATGGATCAGATGGGGGATATGATTGCTGATCAGCTATCCTACTACTGGAAGATATCTATTGCATAGAAATTGTCATTCGACCAAGAAGATCAGGCAAGCAATGAAATGAGTGCATCTAGAAAAACAAAGTTTTGCATTAAAGTGGTTTAAACTATGATTTATGAAAGGAAATGTTGCGAAATTGTGCAAGAAAGGAAAGCATGAAAGATGAATATTACAAATCAAGAAGTGAACATGATAAAGGAGATTTGAAGCAAAGAAAAACTAGAATATCAGCCTACTAAAGAGTTGCAAACACTAGAAGTCCTATGAATGAGGAAAATTTGTGTTTTTGGGGCAGCAAGAGAGTTTTTGCCTCAAATCATGGTCCCATAGGGAGGAAGAGAGGCCAAGGCACTATTTCTAGCATTTTGAATCTTTTTTGATCGTTTATTAACCTACTATAGAAGGCACAAATGGAAGCAAACTACTGAATAATCAAAAACAACTTATTCTTAACCATAAAAGAAAAATACATCTAACTACAAATTAATCTACAAATTGAAGTAAAGAATACAAATATAAGTAAAGAGAAGCTTGTCCACTTGTATTGGGCCCTAACCCAAGAGCTTCAGTCCTCTGAGTTCACTCAATGCTAGCTCAAAAAGGATTCCATCTTCATTATAAAAAAATAGCAAGATTACATGAAACTGTCACAAAACAATAAGCTTGAAATTTGAGTAGAGTTTACATAAGAAAAAAATCCTAACCCTAGTGAGGCCCTAGGCCTCTCTACTTATACATCTAAACCTACCAAAAACTTCCTTAAAATCATGGAGGCTTGGTTCCCGAAACTCAAGATAACTATCAGTAATCCTCCACTTGCTCGGTTGCCTTCTGGTGCATGATTCAGCTGATTGCACTCTGAGCTAAATGGAGGGGAATTCAAAGAGAGGAGTAATAAATGAGGGATATTCCCTCCTATAAGTCCTTTCCTCTATCTACTTTGAGTTATTTCTGCCATTTGACCATAGAATCCTTGACTTTGACCTCAAAATCCATCAATAATCTGCATTAAATACATGTTAGAGCACATGGCATCATAACTAACTCAACTCACTCTATAAGCATAAATATAATTAGAAAATCATACAATAATCTAAGAAAATGGCTGATTTGACTAGGTTAGGAAGTAAAATGAGCCCATATAATTACCCATTTATGAGGCTCATCACCATCCACGCTTGAGGTGAAGGTGGGTGTTTTGAGTAAAGTTAGAAGAAATTTTAGGAAGCCTCTTGGAGTTCATGTTGTAAAGTTTCTTATGATATATTAGATACTTAAACATAGCCCTTATTTCATTGGGGAGAGGCCAAGTTTGATTAGGAGGACAAGATAGGGGGTATTTCCCATTATCTTGAGATTGTAGGTTATGAATTTATTTTAAATAATATCAATATCTCCCAACTATTCTATGGATATAGTACAACCCCAGATTTCACAACTATAGAGGACAATAGGGTTGGTGAGGGTATCAAATAGAAACCTTTTCTTACACCAAAGACAAAGATAGACAACCTTATAATTGTTTTCAATCTCATAATAAACTTTCCATCATCCAATAATAATTTTCTCAATGTTGTAATTCTAGTTGAGCTAATAAGGAATGTCAATGCCCAAAGATTTATTAGAAGAGACATTTTCCAAGGATTTTCTATAATAGACAAAATTTCCATGGGTGATCAACGTAGAAGAGAAGAGTAAGGATAATACCAGCAAGCTCATTCCCCTTGCACCTTGTGATTTCCAAACACTCCTCTAGCTTATTGATGTAAATACAAAAAGGCTAGGGGAAAGGGGACACCCTTACTTAACCGCTATATTTCATTTAATATCTGTAGACCACCCTTCATTGGTATTAAGCTTGGCACAACTATGTCGTAGAGGTAAATCACAATAATCTTAAACTCAATAGGAATCATTATCTCATCAATTATTTTCCAAAGCTTATCCCAAAGAATAATGTCAAAGACTTTTCTAAAATCGAAAAAGAAACAAAAGAGACAAACTTTACTATTACTACATTCCTCGAAAATGACAATATGGTCGATAATCGATTGGTATCTCATAAAACCATCTTTCCCATTAGCTATTTTACCATGGATTTCAAGCCTCTGGCTAATCTTCTTATCTGAAATGAAACCATAAATCTTGGCTAAGATGTGGCTAATCTTAATGGTAATGTAGTTAGAGGGAGCAACTTTGTCCCCATTTTTAAAGATAGGCACAATAAGACTTTGTGTCTAAGTTTTATGGAAGCCATGCTTTAGAGACAAATTGGTAACTTTATGGAGATGAGGAATGAGGATAGATCTTCCAAGCTTTAACATCTCAACATGGTATCCTTCAATATCTTTAACTTTCCCATTAGTGAGCTTATTAATATGAGACTCATTGTCCTCAAGGGAAAATATATCATGCTTAATAGGACTGCTAATGATGTTTTCCATGGTGTCTAGAGATTCATACAACTTCTTAAGGTAGATATCCCATATTTCTAAGGGGATCGAATGATTATCTTTAGGTTTACAAACAAGCAGATTCTGCGAAAACGTCTTGGGTGCAACCTTAGAGAAGTGGAAAATATTCTTTTGTCTTTTATTAATATATGAACAATTCTTCTCTTTAATGAGGGCCTTTTATATAATAATATTTCAAATATTTGCAGTTTCGTTAGGGGCATAACGAATACTTTTCCTCACACTTTTACAGTATTTTTCATACTAAGGGTTGGAAGTTTTATTTATCTTGTTATATGATACCTTAGTAGATAACTTGTTAATGGTAGTGGAAAGAGTAGTAGTAAAATTTTGATAAATTCAATATTGTTATTATAAGTTGGGGAACTTAAATTTGTTATGAAACCAGCTCACTAAAAGATAGAAAAGGTAGATCAATGCCTTAGAATTCAGCCTCTTCTAGGGCGAAACCTCCTTTACATTACACAAAGGAACAATTCTTGGATGATTTAAATGAAAAAATCTCATTTCTATATATAGGAGTCTAAGGGATCACAATATAACTAAACCAACCTAACAATAATAATATAAAGGCACAAAATAACAATAGTGGGATTTTATGGGGAACAACAATAACAATATTGGGACAATAAAGGCACAACAATAAAAATAAGGGATACAACGACAATAGTAGTGGGGGAATCACTAGTATTATAGCTTCCTAACATGCCCCTCTCATTCAAAAAAGTGTTGCCCTCAATGCTTCAGTAGTTCTGGATGCTTCTGTATAAAATTATCATCCTCCCATGTGGAATTTTCAATGGGTATGTTCTTCCACTTGATGAGATACTCTGAAATTGATTGATTTTGTAGTTGTCGAGTTCTTGTTTCATTGATTGCTTCATGTTCCAATATGATTTTTCCTTCCTCATCAAGTTTTGGCAATATTGTTTGAACTAGAAGCTTATCACCCATAACCTTCTTTAAGCATGAAACATGTAAAATTGGGTGCACTCAAGAAGCTTCAGGAAGCTCCAATTTGTATGCCATAGTACCTATCTTTTGCAAGACCTTGTATGAACCATAATATTTTGCTAATAATTTATTATCCTTATTAGCTTGCTTGAGGGACATATGTTTATATGTTTGTAGCCGTAGGAATACCTAATCCTTCTTACTAAGTAAGAAGAATCTGAGTACAACAAGTTACCTCTCACAAACACAAACCTGATAGATAAATAATGACAAAAAGAAATACATATGAGGGTTTACCTCATCCCCAATCCCTGATTAATATGATGAGAAATCTATCGTACTCCCAACAGATAATGTGCAGTCCCTATGCAATTATTGTGTAGGCCTACGTCCTGCCTCTAGAGCACTACATCACTCAAACTATTGGATCAATCTACTAGATGAATACTATCATTCAACTATCCCGGCTCACAACTTCACTTCTCTAGCAAAATATAAAACTATAGATGACACTCTGCACTACCACTGTGGGAGCCACTCTAGGACTGTGTAATATTTTCATGAGCCCCTCCAGGACTGTGTAAGCATGCTTGAGTGCCTCTTGGGTTGGATAGACCTTTGTACAATCTTCTTTCCTCTCAAGTTTCCTCTCTGTCACTTACTCTTTAGATCAAAACTTTCCTTCTGATACAAATCTATGCATCTTCCCCTCTCACTGCAACAGATCACTGGTTGGATTCACTCAGCAAATTATGCCCTAGAAAATTGAACTGATTGATCAATATGCTCACTTGGTGTATCTCCAATTAATCCCCAAGCCTCCTCTTATAATTTTCTTGTTGATGAATCAATGATTGAGATTAAATATCTAATCACCAACTAAGTTTAAATTAGACTTGATCCTCATCTCCTAGAAGCTTCTCACCCATATTTTCATTAATACCCATTAATATTTGTATTTTCCTATGTTTAGACTTAGGAACCCCATTAAAAATATCAATTATTTTAATAAAATACAATCTTGGTGGAATTTCACCAAACGATTTCCGGATCTTGGAGATCTCATGTGTTCTATCCCCTCCACAAAATTTTGAGGCCAAAGCACATCCGATGCCACCCAAAATAAACATTTCCAACCATCACTTAACACTCTAGTGCTGGATATAGGAAGAAATTCAATTCCATGGTTATCTTACAATGAATAAAATTATGGGTACTACTCGAATCAATGAACACTATTACCTTTTTCTTCTTGATATGTCCTTCTATATTAATAATTTGAGGAGTGGCAATTCCTGCCAATGCATTACAATAAATGGTCTGATTCATTTATTCGTTCTCTAGGGTTTGTTCCTGGTGTATATCCTCTTCTTTGGATGTTTATTGTTACTTTTCTTCCTCCTCTTCGCGATATATGTAAAATAATTTCTTCTCATCACACTTATGACCTTCAGCGTATTTTCTATCACAACTATAACAAAGCCCTCTTTCTCTTTTTTCTTCCAATTGTTGTGGTGTAAACCTTGTAGGCTGTGTAAGGCTAGGGACAACAACACTTCCATCATTATAGTTGTGAGTGGTAATTTTCCTTGTTGCCATAATTTTTCTTTCAAATTTTCTTGCCAACCTGAGTACCTTCTCAATGAATCGAGTTCCCACAAGGGGACCTAATGTTGGATATTATCCTTTAAAGTCCTTATGAACACATTAGTCCTATGCTCATATGGAATATCTTTTACCCTTATATTCAATTTTTGTAAGTCCTCAATGTGTTCCACCATTGAACCCTTTTGTTCAGATTTATCAATTGGCTAAAGAAGGTGTTGCTCTTTGTATCCTCACAATGTGCCATAATTTCCTCCATAAAAATTGACAACATGACAATTTGTTTACGAGAGTGAAGCCATCAATACGATACAAATTAATTGGGTTCCAAGTATAAAGTTTCGATGTGTACCTTTTGTGTGTTTTGCACTCTATGGATATGAAAATATTTCCCCATCTATGGTATCCAAGTTACATGATCCTTTCCATAAAAATTACTCATATCGACCAGTGGAAAGTGACGAGTCTTAAATCCAATGTTAGATTCTATGAAATCATGATTAACACTTATTTTGTTCTCATCATGATTTTCCTTTACTACACTTTCGCGAGTAGTAAGGATTTCTTGTAGAAACTTTCTCAAACCTATCTTCAAATATTCCATGTTTCATCCATATTACCTTTCATCCATTATTTAAACCATCCATCTTAGCTTCAACTACTTTTTGAGACAACGAAATTTGTTTCACTTGGTCTTGTAATTTTGGTATATCATGTTGCATTTCTTCCTCTTCTTCATCTGTCATAGTAAATATTTTCGGTTGCTTACTAGGTGTTGCCATTTTATTCCTTGGGAAATAAACTAATGATAATATTATTCACTATTCCATTTTAATCACTTCAAACTAAATTTTCAAACAAAACGTATGCAATTTTTTTAAAAGACTAGACATACTTTTTTTGCTTGTAGGAGCTCAAATATTGAATTTTAATAATATATATATATATATATATATATTATTTCGGATCTCAAAGGTCTAAAACTTCATCCTATGGTAGCCCTCTGAGTTCTCTTTCCAACCCCATATTTCTGATCAGGCTTGTATTTTCCAAGAAATATTTATTCCCAACCTCCCACAATGACATGATTATAGACTAGTTCAGTAGATAAAAACTGTACTAAGTAACACATGTCACTGTTTCGATCTTCGGCCCTCAAAACAATACACAACAAACTATAGTCCATCCTCTTTGACGGGCCTCTAAATTAGACATAAACTAATTCTTGTGCCTCTAAATTAAAACATAAATTAAGGCCTATTACCATCCTTCAACACATTAAACCTCTCTTTCTACATTAGATAATGTATTTTTAACTTTAATATATTCATTAAGAAGGTTGATGAATAATTGCATATTTGTGACTAATATTATTTACTTTTGTGGATTATTATGACAATATTAGGTAAATTATGAAGATTTGGAGGAGGAGATAATTTAGGGACTTATTCCCTACTACAAGAGGATCAATAATAAATAATAAATCAACAAGATATTATGGAATTATGGCACATATTGTGGAACTCCAATGACTGAGAAAATCTATGAATGTGTTCCACTAATCAAGGGACCAGATCCACTAATCACGGCATTTTGGTGGGGAAAGCTTCCTCCATTCATGGGGAATGATTCCTAGTCATTTGTTATAACTACCAAGTCTAATTTTCCTCTAGGGAATGTTTGAGAAAATCTAGGAATGTGTTCCATGTCATTTAATGTAGATTCCTAGTATTAGGGATTAGATCCACTAATCAAGAGATTTTGGCGGTGACATATTCCTCCATTCGTGGGGAATGATTCTTAATAATTTTGTATAAGTACCAAGTCTAAATTTCCTCTATGGATAGATTTTCATTCATTTTCTTGTGGAGAGAACTCGTATTCTTGCAGCTCCATTGTATTTTCTTGTAGGGATGTAATTCTATTGATGAAAATAATTAAGATTGGTGTGATGTTAGAGTTCTAAATATTGTTCTCCTCCATAGGCCTCTAATTTTCCTTGGGCTTGGTCATCTCATAAACCTTAGAGCCCTTTTGCATCACTTTCTTTCCTTCTTTTCACTTCTTATTCACACACATCTGTAGTTTTTATTTCTTTCTATTTTTGCATTTAGTATTACTTATTTCTTGTTGTAGGATTGAGTTAAATGGTTGATATAACTTATTTTTTAGGATCAAAAGCATTATTTAATCGCTGGAAAATAATTTTAAGTTTATAGTACTCATTGAGTTACTTGGATTAGTCTTCTTATTCCCACATCTAGATTGTTGGACCTCCTTTTTAGCAAAGAACAATAAATTTATGCTATTTTTTAGAGCATGCTAAAAATATTCAATAGAGTTGGTTCCACTTGCATTATATCAAAAAAAAATTCTAATTCATAACAAAAACTACCCCACTGCATTTGCACTTGATCTTTTTAGGCATTTTTTAGATTTACTAGCTCACTAGTTTTCGAATTTCTTGATTTTCGAATAGTAATATTTTTCTACTTTTTTGCATGGGTCAATAGAGGTATTTTTGAGTGATTCCACTTGGAATAGGGTCCTATGAAATCCTAATTAATAAAAAAAATTGTCCCATCCAATTTGGATTTGATTTTCTTGGTCATTAAATTCTCACTAATTTCACCATTTCAGAAGGAAACTTCTCCAAGTTTTTTGAACAAATCCATCTGACTCCCAACTTTGGTTTTGAGTTCTAAAGTGGTCCTAGGCACTCCCTTGCCTCATTAAATCCACCAACCACCTTCCCTAAGTTTTCCATCACCTTCAAAATCCATCTTTTTACTCTCGTCTCTATCTTGTAAGTTTTCAGGGGATCTTGTAGGTTTTCAGTACATCCTGTAGGTTTTCTTGTAGTTCCCTGTTTTGAGGCCGAATTGAGGTAAAACCTCCAGGAAGCCACAAAAAGTCACCTAAGGATCCAAACCACCTTTCACATCACAAAATGGATTATCTTTCACACTCTCACATGAAAAAACGACAAAAAAATATATTTATTTTGTTCATTCTCATGCGCAACAGTAAAAGGTTTGATGTTTTGAATCTGCATGCTTAGGATGGTAGGATTGCATACATGTTAACTTAGCATTCTTTTGAAGCAAAGCCTCTTAGCAGTTAGTTAGAAAATGGTGTGTTTTATCATTTGATTTCAATCTCTCTCCTTCTACTTTCTTTCTTGCAATAGGTTAAGGTTCCATTTACAACATTTCATTTTCTGCAATTAGTTTAGGATTTGCATAGAGTACATGCACTCCATTACATCATGACAACAAAGGAAAGACAGATTGCATGCCGCAAATATAGTGCAGATACTTCTAAATTTTGTAAAAACACCGGGTTAATAATAAAACTCGGTAACCTTGGGAGTTGCAACATTCTTGTTGCAAGACCGATGCTCATCACCTTTTAGTGTCGTTCCCAAGGAGGTGTCAAAGTATGCTTTGTTTTCTTCCCTAGTAGGTAAATCAACATCAAGATTGGTAAGTCAAGCTAAACTTGGAAATTTGTTTGATGATTTTAAAACATAAATTCTTAGCAATCTAATAAAACAAGTAGAAATGTTAAGAATGCAAGATTAAGGAAAATAAAATGCTAATATTTGTGTTGTAGAATTACATGATGTTAAACATTGTCCATCATTAGCAAGGTTGAAGGAAGTTTACCAAGAGGAAAATGGAGAAATTCAATCACCAATGCAACTATGTTATGTAGCTCCAAGACGACCATGGCATCCTATTCAACCTAGTATGATGCAAGAGCCTAATTCAATACTTAAAGGTTATGCATATCCACCTCAAAGTAATTGGAACACACCCTTTCCTTGGTAACATTCACCATCTCAACCACCAAACCAATCTTTTGAAACAAGGTTGGCAAGGAAATTATTTGAGCCATCCACAATATCCTCAGTATTTTCCTCAATATACTCCATACCCAACTCCATGTTATCCCTACCATTCATATCCACCACAACCACAACCCCATCCACATCCATCTCAAATATCCACTCCGACTCAACTACCTGTACCATGATTTCCAAACCCACACATTGAAGTAGCTCAACCCACCTACAATTCTGAGGTACAACACTTCCAAACATTTGCTCTTGAGATCAATGGTATTCACCATAGCTCAGGAAGAGCATTCCAAAAAAGAGATTATCATGATATTATTTAAGGACTACATCCAAAAGAAGAAGATTCAAATGAGAATACCAAAGGTCATGGGCTACATTTGATGAATAGCATACAACAAAATCAGAGATTGAGAAAGCTCCCTCATGGTTACCATCAAATCATCCATGTGTTCAAGAAAACAATTAGCAAAAAGAGGAATATTTGAAGGTCATGGAAGAAGAAGACATCCAGGATGATTGAAATAAACAAGTGGACAAGGGGCATCACAACTATATTGAAATATTGTTCCAAAAAGTCACTAAGTTGCAGCAATACTCTCTTCTTCAATTTTTCTTGATATCATCAAAGTCAAATCGTTTGGTGTATGAAATATAGGTACATGTCAAAGCATATATTTAAATCCTACACATCATTTTGTATTTCATATTGATGTGCACATGGCTCCATTGGAATTATTCTTATACTTGAAAGTGATTTTGTTTTTAAATTAGGGCATGGTAGAAAAAAAACTGAAAAAAAATAAAAGAAAAAAATAAAAATCTCAGGTGAAAAGCTCCTTAGAGGCTCCTCAAATTAGCTCATTGATTGAAAACCTCAATGAGGTAGTCAATGGGTTGGAGAAAAATAAAAAAGAGAAAAAATAAATTATCCTAGGTGAAAACCTCCTTTGGGGCGCCTAGGGAGACCTACTAGTTGAAAACTCATTGTGCTGGGTAATATGCCTAGTAAAAAAAGAAGGAAAAAAAAAAGCTCGCTCCATGCATCTCTTTGATGAATGCATGTACTCTCCAACATCTGCAAGCAACAAGAACAAGTTGGTATCGAAAGGAAAATTTGTCAAGCCTAGTCAAAAGAATCAAATTTTGACTTTCTCCTCCTTTGCTAAAATACTCCAACAATTCAAAGGCCATGCCAATCCATAACCCTCATCTATTTTCACCATCCACCCATAATTCCTAGGCTTCTACCATTCAGTGTGCTTGTTGTTCTAAAAAACTACAAGATGCTCTATTTTACAGCAGGATACAAAAATACATAGAGTAGAAATTTGTTTTCTCCATAACTTGAAAATCGTGTATCCATTTTCCAAGTTGTTTTAGTGGGAGATGCATATGGATGATGGTGACATGTCCAACAAATTTTAGCAAATTCCAGTGCACAATTTTCAAGAAATCAACCTCCATCGCCTACAACCATTTTTGCATTTTCTCTATATCCGTGCATCCATTGAAAATGATGTTTCATGGGGAGATGAATATGGATGATATTAAAATGTCAAAGCAATTTCAGAAAATTCAAGTGCACGGTTTCCAAGAAATAGGCCTCCATCAATTTCAACCATTTTTAGGTTTTCTTGAGATCCGTGATCCATTGACCACAATTGTTTTATGGGGAGGTGCATAAAGATGATGGGAAAATTCTCATAAATTTTAAGGTCAATCCATTCTACCATTTGGGAGATATGCACAAAACAAAAGGATGTCCTTTAAACCTACAAGATTCCCTAAAAACCTACAAGATTTGTAGTGATCAATTTTAAAATGGAAGAAAAGAGGTTGCCTTCATCAAGCAGTGATAAGGAGGGGGAACCCAACAACACAGTGAGGATTCATCAGCACTCCCCTATACTAGAAATATTCAAAGGTACAACTGGATGGGCTTCTTTAAAAATTTGAGGGGATATGATGATGAAGTATCCAAAGATTTGCGGTCATCTTCAACATGGACATCCAAAAGAGAAAGAATATCCTCTAGAGCTTAGCAACAACATTAGGATCATTGACATCACCATTCAATACCTGCACATCAACATCAACTCAGCAACAGCATGCATGTCTCTCCAACAACTATTAGGTAGATATAGGTATGCAATATTATTGACCTCTTCTTTTGGGCGTATTATAATTATAAATTTGTTGTCAATGCATGAGAGATGAGCTTTTATAAGCTAAGGATGGGTCAGTAGTCCCAGTTGCCTTCAACTATTTAATTGTAGTTCACTCCTTCACTCATGCAATATTGAAAAGTCAAATTATGAAGGGTGATGATTTCAAGGAATGACGACAACAATTAAGAGAAGAGATTTTTGCAAAGGCCAACTGGCTAGAGCAATCCAAGCCCTCCATGCACTTCATATGCACTATATATTCATAATTCATACATCCTGTTGGGCTAATTTATTGACTAAATTAACACAAGTATTTAATTATCAATCCGGGTTTGTAAAACTTAGAGGCAAATCCACTGTATATGGACATCAGATATCATCAAGTTTAGAAGAGAAAATTTGGAGATTTAAAGAAGTACATATTACAAATATAGCCTACATTAATAATTTCAATTCACCTTGCAATGAAGGAAAGCTGAAATGGCTCTTAACTTAAGAGGTCCAATTCTTCCTCAATTATTACTTGATGAATAGAAATTAGAAACTACGAGCTCTCAATAGCTTAAGATGGACAAATCATCAATGAAGGGAGGCTCTTAACTTAAGAGACCTTTGGTATTTCCCATCATGATTCATTCACCATAATGCTATCAATTGAAGATTGAAAATTCATAAGAAAAACTGCTTGCATGTAATCAAGGAAAACCTAGTTTCAATCCACCAATTTAACAGAAGGAGTGTTCAACTTGAACACCTTGTTATTCCATCTTACTAAAGTGGTGAAGAAACTAAGATTCAATAAAATAAATCATCACACATCAACCATAAACCAATCTGGAGAAAAGAACATAAACAAGTTCTAAAATAACCAACTTACGGAAAATTAAACTAGTCTAACAAAGAAGTGTACTTAGCTTGGAGTGGGGGCCCTCCACCCTTGCCTTGCACACTTGAAGAAATCTCAGCTACAGAAACTTTAGTAAATCAACCAAGCATGAACAACAAATTGGAATGAAACAAGTTCTTCAATTTAGCTCCGAACTCAAATTGTACAAAAGTTACATATAAATTCCATTACAAAAGCCATCAAAGTCTTGGCTTTAAATAGAGGTTTAATGAAACAAACGGATCTATATTATCTCTAACACTCATATCTACTCATATCCACCTATCTAAGTCGAACTCATCCAATTCATCCCAAGAAATATGGTCAATCCCATAAAATCTCAAAACTGCCCTATTTCCTAGGGATTTTCTGGTGACTAGTCATGTTTGACCAGCCTTGACGGGCCTAATAAAGCTTGTTCTGGCCGAACCAAGTGGAGTTAGCTTAGTCCTAGTTTCCAATCTGTCCATCCATGCATCAAACTCGAGCCCAAGTGTCCTGCAAATAGGTCATCCACATAGTTATTACGAGAATTTCTAATTCAGTCCAAAATTGTACTTGAAACTCAATTTTCATAAAAACTTCTAGAAATTGCAAAATTAAAATTAAACACCTGAATATGCATAAAATACATCAAAATGAGATGGATGTAATGTAAAATGGATGGAAAATATAAGTATTAAGTCGGTTTCCCTAAGCAAAAATAGACCAAAACTGAGGGCCAACATCTCCCCCTTGCTGATCTTCAAGCATGTCCTCATGCTTGTCTTTGTCTCATTGATCTTTTGCCTCTGTATGATGACCTCCCTTGCTGTTCTACTGATGGCTCTGTCCCTTGAAGATGAATCTTTCTCTTGAGCTACCTGTAAAAGGATATCTATGCCTTAATGTACTTCTTCTCTTTTCTTGTGGATGACATTCTTTACCAATATATCATTCTGGATGAGCAGACTCAGACGACAAATAAAACTTCAATTTTTCAATACATTTTGACACAGGATTCATGTCCCTCTCAAATCAACCAATTTACTCAAAGGATCCAATGTCCAGTTGCTCTTACATCTCCCTAAGTAAAGCAAAAATTTTTATGTCTAGGCCTTCACTTTCAATTTAGCCACTTGTTTACCCTTGCAATTTGCAAAATATGGGTCAAAGGAACCAAAAAAAAATTCTCAAATAGAAATGAATTTGAGAAAATTGTTTGAATGGAGTCTAATTAGGCTCATTCTGAAGAAAACCCATGTTTTCATTTTTCAAATTTCATTTTCATTTGCCCAGAAAAAGCAATGAAAAATAGTGGCCTTTCAAAAATTGAAATGCATTTCCGGAACTGGTTAAAATTCCATGATCATCAAATTTGAAATCAAGTTCTCTCTTCAAATGCTTCTTCAATATCCTGCTTACCTCTTGCTTATGCTCTTTTAAAACAATTCAATTGCAAGTTTTGTTTGATTGCTATTTCACAGCACTGCTTTTTTTAAATCATTACCCTTTGTAAGAAAAAAAAAACCTCTTGTAAAAAAAAAGCTGAGCTCTGCTTTGAAATGGAAATACATAAGAAAAATATCTTAATGTAATCTCAAGGTATTGTTCTTCTGCTCCTTATATGCCTAACACCCTGCACTATGTATATACTGTCACCAAAATCAAGCAGTGCATTCACTGTGTATATAGAGTCACTGAAAACAAGCGGCACGTTTACTGTGTATATACAGTCATTAAAGACAAACAATGTATTTACTGTGTATATACAAGCTCTTAAAGACTAACTGTGCATTCTCAAATGGCTCTCGGCCTCCAATATAAAAACTTGAAAATCACCAAAATGTTCTCGGCCTCAAATTTTTTTTTGAAAAACCAAATAGCACATTTAAACAAAATGGATTTTAAATGGATCGGCCTTTATCTCTCTGAAAATCAGCGCTCGGCCTCTTATAAAAACTTGAACATCACACAACACATTCAAATGGAACATAGTTTAAATGGCTCAGCCTACACAGACTTGACTATAGCACACCCATCCATTGTATTAACCAGAACAAAGTCACATTCTTTGTGTTTGTTCGCATTACAGGCCGTTTCCATTCAAAGGCATGCAATATATCAGGCATATAAACAATAAAATCAATCAACAGCGTGCAACAAAAACGAGCATATCATAATAATGATCACATCCTCGATGCCAACAACTAGACTCTGCTTCCTCTGTTATATAAACTCTGTTTCAAATTGCAAAAATATGCATGTGAGCCCATGCTAATGATGTGTTGTGCATGCAACAAGATATGGTTAGATTGTTGTACTGTTTCCATAACGTTCATGCCATGATACATGCAACTACATTGATGAATTTTATCGCCTAGCTGCGTATTTATTAAACTGTTGTCATCTGACCCTTAGCTTTATTAGCTTCTGGAACCAGTGGTGTAGTTTCGGCGAGTTCTGAGGATTATTAAATGGCGCTTCAAATCATCCATATCTCCTCAACGTTTGTTTGAACGCCTTAGCATGCTGGCTGGTGGCATATACAACTACATAAACGTTTAGATGACAGGCTGTTTCTACAAAAAGTTTGGTGATTGTGATCCCAACTTATCTTGGTAAGAAAATCGAATCCCATTTTTACCTGAACTTTCCCGAGATTCCGGGCAACTAACTGGCGCTATTTACCCACGGACTCAACTATTTTTCCTTACCTCCTCTGTCAAAATGTTTTTAATGCTCTGTCAACTGTATGCTAATGGCATCTCCCATTTTCCTGAGCCCCTCAACGGCTGTGATGGCAACAAATTCATGATTTTGAGCTGTAAAATTTTGAGTAACGCACAGGGTTGATGTCAAAACATTTTTACCTGTTGACTGTAGCTGTAGCTCTTGTTTAAAATGCATAGGATTTTTTTACCAAAACTTTTTGACTATTTTCTTATTACCTTTGTTGTGCGTTCACTAGAATGCAATGTGGTTTTTTTCTGTGTTTTCTTAAACGTTTTGACCCATTTCTATACTATACTTCACATTGATTGATCATACTTTTTAAAAAAAACGTTTTCATGGTTCTGCAGCACAAAGTTCTTTGTTCTGCGTCATTCATGGCTGCATCTTTCCTAAGGCCACGTTGTATAATAGCTGAGAGAGTGTGTTCAACAATGCACAGGGCTTTTGACCAAAACGTTTTGCTTCTCTATTACGCACAATGTTTTTCTTCTTGTGCAAAACGTTTTGACACTGTTGGTTGTTGTCCGCTAACCGGAATGCTATGCACATATCATTAAGCTTTGTTGCATATCAAATCACCCTACCTTTGATTGTTGTATATTTGTTTTTATTTTAATTTCCACGTTGTTGCATGAATCATGGCATTACCTACAACGTTTTGAATTCATCATTTAAGTTTGAATTGTATTTACATGAGTCTGCTATGATAATAACCTTACCCCATCATATTACTATATACTTGCCATCAAATCATTTTTTCCATTATAACTCACACCATCGTATCATATTACCATGTATGTTTTCTCATAATGCTCACGTCCCATATGTTTGGTAATATATCTCTTTTAATTTTAAAATGACCATTTAGGTCATATTTAAAATTACTTCCATGATGCTAATTGCTTGGGTTGTTTATGCAAGTTCAATTTTTTTTAAAATTCCTCACTTTGATCCTTTTTGCTTAGAGGAAAAATTCTTAGGGTTAGGGTTTTGAAATGAATATGGAATATAAAAAAAATAAATATAGGTAAATAGAGAATGATATTTAGGGTTATGAAATGTTAGGGTTATGGAATGAATGTAAGATGTACATATGTACATTGTAGGGTAAATGTAGTATGTAAATGTAGGATGGATGTAGAATAATGGGTATAGAATGAGGAAAATGTGATGATTATAAAATATGCATTAAGGTATTAACTCAATTTTAACAAAGTCTAAAAATTTCGACAAAAATTTGAATTTACAAGAACAAAATTTTGTACTTCCCTGTAGTATTGGATGAATGTTGTTGTTCTTTAACAATATTGGATGAGTTGTCTTGATCAAATATCGTAAATAGATAGAGCTTATTTATGCTACATGTTCTAGCATCCTTCATTGATTCTGGTCCATTGATTGTTGATGTCGTTCAGGTCCCTCTGCAATTGATTCATGATAACTCAGGTCCCCTCTGTCATGTATATTTTGATGCAATATATACATGTTTTTGCTAACATTTCAGGTCCCTCTGCAATTGATTTCAAACGTGTTTCAGGTCCCAACTGCCAACAATACAATTTCCATCGTCATTACAGTTGCACAACTAAGTATCTTTTTGTGAACCTTCCCCATTGCTGATGGGAAGACTTGTCCTCAAGTCTTGTTTATTCTGGAGGATGATTCCTGCAAACTTAAACTGAAGAAATAGTAAAACAAAATAGACAATTCATATTGGCCAAGCTGGTTGGTTTTCCAATATGAATTCCAGTTTGTATTGTGCCACTTTCGTGGATTTTCACAACCAAACTCCTTTATTATTTTTGACTTTTTCTATTTTTTTTATTTTTTTTCTCTTTTCTAGATGGAGGTGGGATG
>APFE030600007.1:0-12501 GCA_000404065.3 Pinus taeda | reverse complement strand
GCTCAATCATAACCTGAGGAAATAAATGCATTTCATTGGTTTGATTAGGCTAGCCAACCTGTTGATAGTTGTCAAACCACTTAACATATTGTTTGGCATCTTTGAACAAATAAGGCCAAAAATAGCCAACTCGTAACACTTCGTATGCAGTCTGCTTATCAGTGAAGTGACCCCCATAAGGTTCGTCATGGGTAGATTTTAAAATATCGAACACTTCTTCCTCCCTTACACATCTACAGATAATGAGATCTACTCTGGGGTAAAAGAGGTCTCCTTGGATCCAGCAATATGCAACACTTTTCTAAATGATATTCCTCTTTACACGAGCGGATAAGTGAGGTGGTAATTTTCCGGTGACTAAATAATTAGCAATGTCAGCAAACCATGGGGATTTTGTTGACACAGCAAAAAGATGTTCGTCAGGAAAATCATCATCAATAGGAATTGCTTCACCAGGATTGTTTAATCTTGAAAGATAATTTGCTACTACATTTGATTTGCATGGTCTATCAACAATAGTAATATCAAATTCATGTAATAATAGCAACCACCTAGTCGCTCTACTACTAGTTAATGATTTATTCATCAAATATCTTATTGCAGAATGGCCAGTATGTACAAAGACTCCATATCCTGTAATATAATGTCTGAATTTATTAATAGAAAAAGTTACAGCTAAAAACTCTTTCTCAGCAACCGTATAATTGAGTTAAGCGAGTGACAAGATTTTACTAATGAAATAAATAACATAAGATCTTTTGTCTTCTTCTTGTCCTAAAGTTGTGCCAATAGTAGTATTTGAGGCATCAGAGGAAATTTGGAATCGCAGGGACCAGTTTGGTCCTCTCAAACCTGGTGTCTAGACTAATTTTTCCTTCAATGTCTCAAAAGACTGTTGGCAAGATGTGGAGCAAAAATAACCAAAACTGCCCTTTGAAAGGTAGTCAGGGCCTTAAATAGCCCAAAGGAAAGTACTCGGTAAGAAAATTTACCCCATGGACATGTAACAGTGGTTTTGTCTTGATCCTGGGTGCTATCTGCATCTGGTTATATCCACTAAATCCATCTAGAAAATAAAATTACTTCTTACCAGCAAGGGTATCGAGTACCTGATCGATGAAAAGAAGGGGGAACTAATCTTTGAGAGTGGCTTTATTTAATTCTCTATAGTCAATACAAATGTGCCATCTCCCATATTTATTTGGGACTAATACTAATGGGTAGACCCTTTACAACGTCCCTTAGAGCCGAGTTCATTCGCCTTTGGGGCTGTCAGATAGGTCTGGCTCAATCCTGAATATAGATATGGTGTGTACAAGTTTCAGGAGGGATGCCTTTCATATCCTCATAACCCCATGCAAAGGCATCGAGATGGTTTCGCAACAAATTCACAAGATGCTCTTGCTGAGAAGGATCCAAGTCTGAACTGATATACAAGGATTTACCTAGACTAATCTCAACAAGAGTAGTATCAGGCTCAAGAGTATACAAAGGTGTCGCTAGTGATGGTGGTGATGGAGGTAGAGATTCATACCTTCCCTGAAAATCTAGACTAAAAATCTGACTTAATGACTCGAAATTAGGCGTGGTGTCTAGATTGTTCAGGAAGTCTTGGATCTCACCCTCCTGTGAGGACTCAACATTCTGATGTATCAAGGAAACAGGGTGAGTTTCCTCATCACTATTGTAGTATAAACATAAAGTGTCTCGAAGCTCCTGAATGGATCTAGCGGGTGGATATAAGGTGACCTTCTTTCTAGAATCTCCATGGGAAATATACATATCACCAAAACAACATCTGATATAAGCATCGGCCGTAGCAAGCCACAATTGTCCCAAGATCAAGGGATTACCTCCCACAAGGTTCTTTGGCTGAAGCACAATGAAATCTATGGGATATTTCCAAGAATCTAGGGAAATGACCACATCATCCAACACCCCTTCCGTCTTGATTTTAGACCTATCTGCTAATTCAAGCACAATGGGAGTAGGACGAATATGGACCAATCCAATTTGATCCATGGTTTGCTTACTCATAACATTAATGACTGCCCCTAGGTCTATAAGTACATTGGAGACAAGGACATCACCTATTTGAATAGAAACAACAGGGTTTCTGGGGTCGGTATGCTTTTCCATGTGCATACACCCCATCATCAACTCCGCTGCTCTACCAACAAATTGAATAGTTTGAGGTTCCAATATTCTCCTTCCTGGCTTCTTAGGACAAAGTTCCTTAATAATTTTTGTACAGATGGGGATCTATTTAATATCTTTGAGCAAAGGTACCCTTATGAAAAGGTTTCTAAGTTCAGAAGCCAGGCTAGACTCAAGAATGTGGTCTTTCTTCTCCACAAGTAACCTATCTGGATAAGGAGGTCCGTTGGAGGAATATGACAAGGGGTCAGAATGTACGGGGATAGGTTGAATGGTGTCATTTTTTTCAGAATGGTCAGGAGTTTCCTCCCCTCCATTCTCATCGATAATCACCATGGTCTTCTTTTGATTCTCTAAGGTTACTACCTTCCTTGATCTCAATTGGAGATCATTGACTCCAACTGGCATAGTCTGAAATATGGATGAAGAAAGTGGGGTCATAGAATGGATCATTTGTACTTCTTTATTATTGGGGTTGGGTAAAGGTTCAGCAGGCAATTGAGAAGGTCGAAATGGTAAAGGTAATGGTAATGGTGGCATAGGTTGACTTAACTGAGGTAATGATGGTTGAGGCATTGGGTAAGGTGCATATGTAGGAGGGTATGATTGCATAGGTGTAGGATAGGAATGATGTGAATGATGTGAATGGTTTGGCCCTCTCCATCCTTGTTTCCAGTATTAGGAAGGTTGTCCATATTGATATTGATTCCCATGCTACCACTGTTGAGAGTGACCAATGTTAGAATAGGAATATGAGTGTGCATTATAACCAAAAAAAATTGATGGAGGTTCAGGAACCATACCTGCACTTAGCTGAGGCCAATTTCTTCGTGCTCCCATAACATGTAGTGATTCAGCTTCAAGTTGTCCCCCTTGTAGTATAGATTTTAGCCCAGGTATGGAGGGACATTTTTTTGTAGCATGGTTATCTGCACAAATTGCACATTTATTAGTTTCTTTAATATCGAGACGACATTCTCTTAAAGGGTGATTTCTTCTACATTTAGGACAGCAAATAGACAATATATCTTTCTCTTCTACAAGTTTTTTCTAAAACTTCAAATAGTATATTTGTTTACTAACAATATTCATTATTTCAATTTTCATATTATCCATTTTTTTTCTAGTCCAACAATCATAGCATCAATAGATTTGGTTTTCATGTTTCTATTCTGAATTCCTTTACCAAATCTATATTGGTTCCTCGAGAATTTCCCGCACAAGTCACAGATCTTATCAAAAATGTTTTGAGAATTATCCCCTTGTCCTAACAGATTTAAATTATTTCTAGCATCATCAATGAGCGCACATAAGAACAAGGTTCTAATGGTACTTGGATCAAATTTTTGCTTTGATCTTTGAAGGATATACAAGAATCTCTCCAAGTAGTCCTCTAGAGTCTCATCATCATTTTGCACAATAGTAAAGATTTCATCTTGAATATCTTGAGATTTACAATATTCCTGATATTTTGATAAGAACACTCTCTTCATTTTCTCCCAAGAAGATATAGTGTTTCCTCCCAGTCCCATGAACCAGCGGAGTGTTGCGTCCTTGAGAGTTGTAGGAAACGACTTTAACTTTTGGGCATGAGATGAATAATCATAACTTCTACACAAAATATCAAACTCAAATAAGAAAGAGTTTGGGTCTTCATGTACCTTACCATAAAAATGAGGAAGAGCTGATGGTGAAATAGTTTTCATCTGTACTTGTGTATCATGATCCATAATCAGGAACCCGAAAGTGGATTGTTCTTCATTTACCTGATTTTCACCACTTCCTTCTGCATGGTCTTCCATATCTACCATTATTGTTCTTCCACACAAGCCACTCTCAATAGGCTAAGAAGGCTGACTATGGATTCCAACAGTCCCCTTCTTCCCCTTTATGTGTCACACCTAGACCACGGCTGCCAGAGCCTAGGTGGACTGTTCCTGTGTGATGAGTGTGAGTTTGTTTGGATTTTTTTCCTGCAAAAGAAGGCCCAAAATGAGTTTTGGTTTCATATTTGTCAGTATTTCTTTGGCCCCTAATGGGCTTCGGACCCCTACCTCTTTTAGGCATTCATTTCAAAAATGACAAAACGAAATTCAAATAAAAATTGTAATTTTCAAAAAATAAATCAGCACGCAGCAGGAAAAAATAATAGCAAACTTACCCCTATTGCAAGAAAATGGAAAATTCTTACCAATTCAAATCACCTCTCTGACAACGATGCCAAAATGTTGGGTGCAGGAATTGCATTTAAGAAAAATCCTCAACACTTAATTATCAACCCAGGGGTTTCGTAAACTTAGAGACAAAGCACAGGCAATGCCAGAAGTGGTATGAAATTTTCCTGTTCCTAATCCTACTTCTTAAGGAAATTCTTGCAAAATCAGACAGAAAACAATCGTAAAGGAAATTGACACCAAAGCAACTCTAGTGCTGAAATGTAAAAGAACAATTTGCAAGTAAATCAAGTAAAGGAGTTTTCACACATCTGAAACAATCTTAAATGATGGAATGAAATGCTATGTTCATCTTCAGATGGATGGCTAACAATCTCACAAGTGGGCCCTAGCAAAGATTTGTTTCCCTCTTGATCTTCCTTATACACAAACAACCTATTCTTACACTCTTGCAATCTGCTTGCACTAGTGAAGGTACAGTGTCTATGTGTAAAAGTATATTTGACCTTCCTTACTGAATATTTATGTCTTAGTGAAGGTGCTCTCAGATTCAGGGCTTAAAGCACTCTGTTCTATGACAAGAGACCATTTCTTGCACTGAGGCAGAGTTTCCTTTACTCAGTTTCCAAATTACTTTTGAAAGGACTGAAAGATGTGCTGAAAAAGAATTGCAACTGCAAATGAAATCCTGAAGTAAATTATATGTGGAAAAGAAATGCTCTAATTAATTCAATCCTGCAAAGGAAGTGAACATCATGAAATGAAAGCAACTTAAAGGAATCAAGATAGTAGTCTAAGTGATCTACATGTGTTAAGTAACTTTGGTGATCTACTCAAAGTGTTTATGTCCCTTGTTCATAAGATATAAAATGCAAGTATAACATGTTTATGGTAAGTTCATGCAATTGTTCTCAAATCTTCTGTAGATATACTTTTAATGATGGAGACAATTACTGAAGTTAGTAGTTCATTCACTTGCAAAATAACTGGAAATAATATGCACGAAAGTAATTCAATGTTTGTTGCAAAATGAAGAACTAAACCAAAGTACAGGAAACTGCATGCACTGGTGCAGGAAAGAGCTTCTTGCATGATCCGAGCAAATGTGAATTGGGACAAGGGTTGAGAGTAAAGAAAATGCAAGAAAGGAATTTCATAAATGAAATAAACTCAGCTAACTCCCAAAGCCACAGATCCATTTCACACTTTAACTACAAAAGAGATTTAAATTATAATTTAAGAAATAAATATCAGAACTATCACACCACGCAGCTGCAAAAGGAAATACTCACATTGTCTTTTTGAACAACGAAAGTACATGGGGTAAACGAGCTGGGTTGGCTAGGCCCTAGCCAACCAATTCGTTTCCCATCTAAGAAACAAAAAGGATCAGCACTCAAATATGCATCAAAGATAAATTAAATGTTGTGTATGAAAATCATGGTAGATTTCTTGTATTACTTGATTCAAAAAATGTACATATGGTGCAAGTCGATCCCCAGAGCTGAGGTGATATCTAGATTACATGAAAATGAAATTACAGTCGATGGTTCGCTGGCTAATCCTACCTATGTTCTATATCTTATAAATCCTTTTGGCCTTAGCCGTTTTCCCTAATTACATACATTTTCTTATTCAAGCCTTTTGGCCAAACAGACGAATCAACCAAAATTACAAAATCGGCGAGCAGTTATAATGGAGCATGTATCTCGCTTGGCCATAGATTAACTTTGGAAAATGTTCCCTGATTGCATGGCACCGGTATCCTTGTTAGTTCATCCACAACTAGACTCGAATTCAAGGATCAAAAGCCGTCCTTGTGGAACGATTTAGCTCATGGAAATCTCAGACAGTCCTCGTGTCGGTGCAGGAATCTACCTACACTAGTCATACTTACTCATAATTAATACTAATTTTATCAATTACTTCTAGGAAATTAACATAAGTTACAAGAGTTATGTAATAGGCATGAAATCCATATAAAAATGATTAATAAATCACTTTAATAAATCTTAATATAAAATACGAATCATGTGTAGGAATACGTAGTTATCTTAGACTAGTGCAGGAAAGAGAGGTTTATGTTGAAATAAAACAGAGGTTAAAATGGGGTAGAAAATAGGGCAATTTGGGACACCAACAATTAGATACTATTTAAAATATATTCATAATTACATATGATATAAGTGGAACTTTTAAATTTATTTTGATACTTACAATTAAGAAAAAAAATAAAAGCTAGTAAATGTATGGAGCATCTAAATTAATTCCAATGAATACTTCGATAAATGTTATGCAATGGTTAGGAACTATTACCACTAATAATTTTGAAATTTTAGTGGTGGTGTGTAGGGAAAGTGCAACAAAAATAATGATAAATCATATAAAACCATGGATAAACATTCTAATAAATTCAAGATTTTTAGTTTTCCATTTGTCAAACCATTTTGACCAAGAATGTAGATTTGAGTTGATGAAGTTGTTTTAATTCTAATTGTAAATCTAGCTTCCAAAACCAAATTGTCCTATTGCAACATTCGATGTATGCAAATCCATGAATCACAAATGATTCTTGCTACACTTGAAGCAAAATTTTGGTGTCCCTTTCTATTATTTTGAATATCCCAAATGTCATATTTGTAGAATTTTTTTTATTCGACATCATATAGTAGTTGTCAAGGAGTGTCCATCATTATTCGATATCTCTTTTCACAATATACTCCTAAAGTGGCATTAAAAAATACTAATTCAAATATTCATGGATTTGGTAACACAATTTGTATAGGCCACTCTTTTTTCATGTTTGAAGGACACATAAGTTAGTGGTCCATTATTTGACCAATGTAGGAGCACACATGAAGGAAAAATTGATATATATAAAATGGGGTAGTTACCTATCCTAGTGCCTCTCCCTTGAAATTAATTTGTAATTAGTGTGCCACTATAATGATTCACAAGTTAATTTATGTGCCTAGGAGGAAAAATAAGAAGTTAAATCTACCGAACCATAAGCATTTTGGCCTATTTCACCAAAATTTAATGATAAAAATTTGGGTGAAATTGAAATTTCTTGTTGTTTAAGGTGAATTTTTGAATGTCTAAATATATTTAATGCACTAAAAGATGGAAGGGGTACTCAAACTATATAGATTACACAACTTAGACTTGTGATTCTAAAAAATATACACTCCATTTAGGAAAAACTGACCATGAAAAATTCACAGAAAGGGGTCACACCATTTATTAGAGTACACCCTTCAATTTTTGGGCTATTCGTTCTAATGTTAATATCTCATGGTCAAGACGATGGAGGAATTTTTAAGGTAGTGGATATGAGGTATCCCAATTTAGTGTGAGATTCTTTATTCATTATTGTCCCTTTCCTTTCTCTTTCAAGCTTTCATATCTTTACACTAGTTCATGTTTGGGTGAACCTAGACATCAAATAATGGATTGAATTCGATCAAGAATATGAAGGGGAACCTGTATCAATATTTTTCAATGGATAGATGTGGAAATCAATAATGTGTTATGTACAAGCAGGTAGAGACTACATAACACATGCAGGTGATAGTATAAGAAGAGTCTTGTAGAACACTAATGAGACCCTTTGATCACTCCCCAAGCAAGGCATGCATGTGACTGTGGCCTTCTTCAGGTAGTTATGAGCTAGTGACCCCGGATTGTGTGCCACTTTTTCAGGACTTGGTCTCAGGCCTTTGCCCAAAACTTCATGGAACTTCTAGAAATGATAAATAACAATGAATTAAATATATTAAAGAAGGGAAAAATTTAGGGGTTAATATTTGCAATTGGGCTAATTTTCCATGCTTTTTCCAAAAAAAATATTTAGAAATTTAAATACTTTTACAAAAAAAAATGTCAAACACTTTACAAATTGCATATTATGTACTAGTGAAAATCGCCAAGGTTTCTAAACTTTAGAATAGATTTCCATCCTTAAAATTTTCCTTGTATTAATGCGAACATTGGTATAAGGAATTGATCTAACCCCTACTAGCCATAGCATGAATTTTGTCAAACATATCATAAACATGTAATCTATAGGCCATAACAACAGATCAGACCATAGGGGTCTCATACTTATCTAAAAACTGTTAGGAATAATTTATGCCTTATCATAATAGTTGCATTATCATTTATTAGGACATATATTGATTCACATTTATTGTACTAATGAAATCACGATGAGATCCATAACCAAATTCTATTATGAACCATGCTTATAACCAACATGATAAGAAATATAGAACAACCATAAAAACAACATAATAATAAGTACATTTACATGTAGAACACAAGAGGAAAAGAGATATTATTAACAAATGCAAATCCAACCAAGTCAAGGACTTCCATGAACCACCCGACCATAGATTGGGCTGAACCAAATCTTTCTTTCATCCAATCAACCCCGTGCCACATTCCAAGCATGAATGTGGGACTCATAATAGAATGAATGAAGGCTTCCTTGAGGTTTACCAGATATCCACCAAGCAATTCTTAGGCCCAAAACCCTCATCATTATAACCAGGATTTACCACAATCCCATCAGATCACCGGGGCCTAAACAAGAATGGATGCGTCTGGATCTATCCACCTAAAATGTGAGGAATTTTTTTGTCTCCACCTCTCAGATTTACCGTGTATCCCACCATTACCGGTTAAGGGATTCCTAGGCCTACAAGGTCACCATTGTCTTGGATTTACTGTGTATCCCACCATCACCGGTCAAGGGATTTCTAGGTCCAATCAAGGGTACTCACAACCAAGTTTTACCGTGTATCCCATCAAGGGATTCTAATATTAAGACCACCCAACTCAACTTCGAATCTAGCTGACAATCTAGCTCAACCAAAACAAGAGAACCCCATCACACCATGGCTATCCAGAAATGACAAGGGAAGGCTAAAACCCACTGACGCAGTTGGAAAACCCATGCCAATGGAAAAAAGAGAACCAAAAAAACAGATGCATGTAACATGTTTGCAAAAAATATCAAGGAAATCTTACATGCAACTTGAAAACTGCGAGTAATCCCATTGTAGCTACTTGAGTCTCGCTCTTTCTTGCTTCATCCTTATTTCCTCTTACTTTCTTTACCTTCCTTTTCCCTATTTCCCCCAATTAAAGAATGCTCCAAGAATACTCTAAATGTGCAAGATTATGAGAGAGTTGAGATAACAAAGGTAGCTCCAAAAATAAACTTAAAAAAAGGTTCAACAAGCTAAAGGTTGTACATTGTTGTTGCAAACACTAGAGCTCATTTCATGAGCTTTCCTGGAGGGCTCTGGTCCCTTTTACATATTGGGTTAACTATCGTATTTTGGCATGCATGGTTGTCATGCAATGTTTTCAAGCCTATTGTGTTGGTTTTGAAGGTCGGTCTTCATGTATATGAGTTTCCCCAAACATGTAAACATTTGTCGCATCCATACAAAAATTCTTGAGGATTGTCTGACAAGTGTCGTGATGGTCATCCTAAATTCTATCTTAAGTGCTGCAATTTTCATATCTTATCATTAGGTAGTCACACTAAGGGAAATTCTTCCTTCACCTATCTCAATGATCTATGTTGTTGTGCCATAAAAGTATGCTAAGCATGTGATTGCAGTTAAGGTTCATCACAGTTCATCACCTATCCCACACTTAGCCATTTTCAGAAAATCTTCCCGACCAAGAAACTTAGCTTCATCAAGGCCCAACTAAACTGTGTAGTGCACAATCTAAGACCTCTAAGTTTTGAACTCGTTGCTTGGAACTGCACAATGCGCAGTCCATGTCTGCCATAGCTAATGCTCTGTGCAATTCTTGTGCCTAGCTCCTAACCTTGACCCTCAAAGTTGCGCAATTATGTCTCCCAACTGCCTTGAATGACGCATTTCATATCTTCAAACCTCAAGCTTTTACCTCGACTATTGGAACTACATAATGTGCAGAAGCGTAACCTCCCTTTACATCCAAAACTATGCAGTTGTCTTTCCTAATGTCCTTTCCCTTAGCTTGACCCCACTACCTCTAGAAATTGGGCAAACATTCATTCAAGCTACCCTAGGTTGTACATTGCGTAGTTTCACAACCCAAGTTCTCCACCTAACTACTGGAACTGCATAATGCATAGTCACTAGGCCCCTCTTCCCATCCCGTCACTTGTCCCAGTCTCAGTTGATGGATCAAAATGCATCATATTAGACTAGGGTTTCAGATTGATGTCGTTTGGTCATGAGTGAATTGCAGGAACATGTACACTATCATGTCATGGTAAGGTGATGGAGAAGGAGAACATGAGGGAAGCATGCCTAAATACTCTCTTTTAGTTGAACCCACAAGTTGATCAATCGAGAGAAAGTAAAGGGACATTGCAACCACCATCCAATACTAAAGATCATTAAAGATTCTGCATCACCAAGCCATGCAGAGATGAAGAGAAAGAATATCCAAGAAGAAATCCAGCACTTAGCACCAACAATGAATTCACATTTCCACATCGTCAAGTAGTCCATGTCAGCAGTGTCATGTCATGTCATGTCATGAGTGGTCATATGCCACATCACTATTGTGGACCATGTATATGGTACGCAAATGTATTGTAAAGTGGAAGGCCAAAAGATACACATGGAATGTAAAGAGTCGTGTAAGTTGAAAAATCATAGGAAGTCAAACAACTAGGAGGGTAGTTAAAGAGTCACCCTTGGTTATATATACTCCCTCATTGTATGCGCAAAGGGATTTTCACCTAGGCTCCTCCCGCAAGGCATTAGAGAGTTCAACTAGTTCTTTGAGGAGCAGGGATTTACCACAATCCCATTGGATCACTAGGGCCTAAACAAGAATGGTTTCCTCTGAATCTATCCACCTAAAATGTGAGGAATTTTTTTGTCTCCACCTCTCAGCTTTACCGTGTATCCCGCCATTACCGGTTAAGGGATTCCTAGGCCTACAAGGTCACCATTGTCTGGGATTTACTGTGTATCCCACCATCATCAGTCAAGGGATTTCTAGATCCAATCAAGGGTACTCACAACCAAGCTTTACCGTATATCCCATCAAGGGATTCCAAGGCCTTGTGATTAATCTTAAGACCACCCAACCCTGCTTTGAATCCAGCTGACAATCCAGCTCAACCAAAACAAGAGAACCCCATCACACCATGGCTATCCAAAAATGACAAGGGAAGGCTAAAAACCATTGTCACGCTTGGAAAACCCATGCCAATGGAAAAAAGAGAACCAAAAAAATAGATGCATGTAACATGCATGCAAAAGATATCAAGGAAATCATACATGCAACTTGAAAGCTGTAAGTAATCCGATTGTAGGTACTTGAGTCTTGCTCTTCCTTGCTTGATCCTTACTTCCTCTTACTTTCTTTTCCTTCCTTTTCCCTATTTCCCCCAATTAAAGAATGATCAAAGAATACTCTAAATGTGCAAGATTATGAGAGAGTTGAGATAATAAAGGTAGATCCAAAAATAAACTAAAAAAATGTTCAGTAAGCTAAAGGTTGTACATTGTTGTTGTAAACACTAGAGCTCATTTCATGAGCTTTCCTATAGGGATCTGGTCCCTTTTGCATATTGGGTTAACTATCGTATTTTTGCATGCTTGGTTGTCGTGCAATGTTTGCAAGCCCATTATGATGGTTTTGAAGGTCGGTCTTCATGTATATGAGTTTCCCCAAACATGTAAACATATGTTGCATCCATACAAAAATTCTTGAGCATTATCTCACAAGTGTCGCAATTGTCCTATTTTATCTTAAGTGTCGCAATTGTCATATCTTATCGTTAGGTAGTCACACAAATGGAAATTATTCCTTCACTTGCCCCAATGATCTATGTTGTTATGTCATCAAAGTATGCTAAGCGTGTGATTGCAGTTAAGGTTCATCACAGTTCATCACCTATCCCACACTTAGCCATTTTTAGAAAATCTTCCTGACAAAGAAACTTCAATTCATCGAGGCCCACCTCAACTATGCACTATGCAATCTCAGACCTCTAAGCTGTGAACTTGTTGCTTGGAATTGTACAATGCGCAGTCCATGTCTCCCAAAGCTACTACTCTATGCAATTCTTGTGCTTAGCTCCTAACCTTGACCCTCAAAGTTGTGCAGTTATGTCTCCCAACTGCCTTGAATGACACATTTCATA
>APFE030599981.1:173714-195177 GCA_000404065.3 Pinus taeda | reverse complement strand
AATATATATTTAGTTTTTGGTATTTTTTTCTATAAGAAAAAATATATTTTCTTTTTATAAAAATGGATTTTAAACATTCCATTCATGCTAAATTTGTGATTTATGATAGGAGTTTAAATTGTATATAAAAAAGTAACTCAATGCCATGTGTTGTGTCATTGACATGGGTGTTATACATCTCTTCCTTGCTAAGTTATAGAATGTGCTTGGGTTTTCCTAATATAATAAAACTAATTATGTTCTTCATGACATCTTGAAATGTTCTTCTTGAACCAGGCTGATAAACAATAAAGTTAAAATAGGTTTTCCTTTGTCCTTTGTAGATATTTGTCCCCATTAATCTTGATCTTAATAGATTAATTGTCTTATGGTGGCCTTCAGTTGACACTTTCATTAGTTGCATGCTTTATAGTTTTCTATTAGTGACATTTTTTAGGCTCGATAATATGTTATTTAATTTATTAAAATGTGTTATTGTCCATATTATTGTTAAATATGTTGGTTTTTTAGCATGTTTTAGCAAACGTTCCCAAAATGTTTATAGATTGTATTTTATAATGCCATGATTCATTGCTTGATGAAATGTTTTTGGATATTTTTTTTAATAATTCATTGATTGATGAAATTGTTATGGATATTTTTTTTAGTATATTAAATTGTATGTGATAAAGTCAAAAGTCACCTCTTTTTTAGATTTTCATTGGTCAATTTCCCTTAAGGCCATCAAGTTCACCATTTGGTCCCAGGTTAAGGAAATATAGGAGTCATGAAGTCGAATTGTCCAAGCACTTAAATCTTGAGACATGTTTTTTTAGTCACATTATACTTCCTTTCTATGTAAATTCTCGATGAAAATAGTCTCATGGAACATGAGGGGCCTCAATAGTAAAGGAAAACAGAGACTCCTAAAAGAAAAATGGTACGCAAAGTACCCATGAATAATGTTGATATAAGAAGCAAAAATATTAAGTGAGGTTCAACCTCATATAATTAGAAAATAGGGGAGGAATTTCCAAGTAGTAGTTATTGATGCTTAGAGATACTTGGGTGGAATGGTTATTATTTGAAATGATCAAGACATCAAGGTTACCAATATGGTTACCTCTTTTCACATTATGACAATACAATTTTAGTTAATTGACATCGAGGACTACTACCATGTATCCAATGTATATGACTCCAATATCGCAAATGGAAAACCTATATTTCTCAATTCTATTTCTAGCAAAAGTAATTTATACTCCCCATCTCCATGGATTATTGGGAGTGACTTCAATATTATCAAGTGTCTCGAGGAAAAGAAAGGATGAAGCACAATGTTTAAAAAGATATTTTGTAAGCTATACCATTAAAGTCATACAACAGTCTCCATTAAAGTTGTCAAGCAATGAGTCTGCAACCCACACATGTGGATCAATGAGATGCAATACATGTGTGTGTGGTGACTAACTTAATACGCCACTCTAATAACTCCACAAACTTATGTATTTCACTCCGTCACATAAATTGACAGTAATGTGACATAAGTAAACCAGGAGTATACATGAAAGCCTTAGGCAACAAACATTCCCTACATCCTCAATTAGGTGCTTAAATGATGAAGTGAAAGTGCAAGGAGAAAATAGAAATTCATGATTTAACCATCACAAACATGTGATCAAGTGTGACTAGAAGTGTATATATTCATATATTTTCCAAAGAGGGATGAATACATGAGTTACCATTCATTGGCCCTTATTTTTCTTTCTTTTTCATTTTCTTAAATATAGGACTTAGGGAATAAGGTTTTCATACATTTGGCACAACTCATAGATATAAGATTTACATGAATTTTCACTTCAACCTTAGAGTTTAGACTTAGATAAATCAATATAGTGTATCTTTAATCATTTTGGCTTTCACTTTTTGATTTTATTTCATCATAAATGACAAAAGGGGAAATATTTTGCCACAAATCTATGAATGCTTAATCATAAAGGCGTCATGTGATGAAAACAAATTAATGATGTTATTCTCTATGAAAATGATGGGTATTCTTGAGAAAATCTTATGCTTGTGGATGTCTCCTCTTTGGTTGAGAGGGAGTGAGGGTAGACACCATATTATCCATGTGTCATGTACTATGGCTAGGACTAACAATCGTAAGCCTAGTAAAGACACTAGTAGGGGGAATGGTCGATTGGATAAACATCTGGGACCAATATTCTTTGAGAATTTGGACTTTGACTAGGACTAATCTCCATAAGTTAAGTACATTAATCCAAGATAAGAATAGTAATGAGGATTGACATTTCATGGTGTCAAATATTATGATAATGGATTAGGAAATGATCATGTGAGGGCATACCTGGTGAACATCCTGGTGGGGTAAGTGCCTAGAGAGGCGGTGGTGTCCAAATTTATGCGTCCCAACATTGTGCTCTGATCTAATGGAGAGATAAACTTGTTAGTCAAGGCCTCACTATTTTGACAATGTTGGCTATAATTATGTAAATCATCATTGATGCTTATCAATCTAGATCCCTTTTTATATGAATATTTCAACTTGAGAGTACTTTTTTGTCTCATTATGAGTACCTCCCTAGTTTAGAGGGAGGGTCATCATCTTCATTATTGTCATAATCACCATTCATGTCTTAATCATGATCATCATGATCATTATGGATATTTTCATCAATTGTTCATAATTATAGGAATCATAAGAAATATCATCAACTTAAAAAAATTTACGAGTGCTCGAAAAGGGTTGTTAGGGCACATGATATATGCAAGAAAAATAACAACTTTATTTTTTAGATTTGATCAATGATCATCATCATTACTACCATTATCATCGTCATTATAATTGTCGTCATCCCCATCATCATAACTAATATAATTTTTATCATAATTGTTGTCATCTTCATCATGAACGTCATAATCATCATTCATGCAATTATTGTTCTTGATGACGACCAAGATGAAAATAATGATAATGATGATCAAATGATGATGACCTGGAAGATGGCGCCAAAGATAATTATTATGATTTTGCCCATGACAACATTTAAAGATTGGGAAGAATGGCCAAGGTCATTAGCATCATCATCATCATTGTCATTGTAACTCTCATCGTCTTTATCATCATTTTCATTATCATAAAAATGACAATTCATGTCATCATCATCATCTTCATTATCATCATCATTATAATTATTGAAATTGTCATCATTGGTTCATAATTTTCAATGTCATAAGAAATATCATCAATGCAAAAAATATGATGTGTTTTGGAAAGGGATGCAAAAGTGAACAAAAAAAATGGGGGTAAAAATAGACGTAAATTTGGGTAAGAGTGGACACAACATAAGTAGATGCAAAACAAGACAGAAAAATTGACACAAAAGTGGATGAAAAAATAGATGCAATAGTTGATGCAAACTTGAACACAAAATAGGATTCAAACATGGATGAAAAAGTGGAAGAGAACATGGGCACAATAGTAGGCATAAAATTTAGCATGAATTGTGGTAAAACAAATGTGGATACTACAATGAATGTAAAAAAAAAAAAAGACACAAACTTGAATGCAAAAAGGAGGAAAAATTCGATGAAAAAAGCGATGCAAACATGGGCCAAACATGGGTGCAATAGTGAACACAAAATTAGTTGCAAAATTGGATGAATCAAAAGTGGCTGTAAAAGTAGATTCGAAATGGGATGCAAAAAACATAAACAATATTTGATGCAAACTTGGAAACAAAAGAGGATACAAATGTGGATGCAATACTGGAAAAAAATGTGGGTTGGAACGATAGGCATAAGATATGGCACAAATCATAGCACAAAAAAAGTGGATGAGAAAGTGAATGTAATAATAGACAAAAAAAAAAGATGCAAACTTAGATGCAAGACAAGATGATATAAGGGATGTAAAAGTGGATGCAAACACGGGTGCAACATGAGAAACAAAATTGGATGCAAGATATGGATGCAATTGAAGTAAATGCAAAAGAAGATACAAAATGAGACACAAAACCCAACACAAAAGTGGGTGCAAAAATAGATGCAATGTTTTATGCAAAAGAGGATGCGAAGATGGATGGAAAATTGGAAGAAAACGTGGGTACAATAGTAAGTATAAAACATGGCACAAATTGTGTCACAACAACAGTGGATGTAATGATAGATACAAAAAATGAAACAAATGAAGATGAAAAATAGGATGCAAAAAGGGATGTAAAAGTGGGCGTAAACATGTGTGCACCAATGGATGTAAAATATGATGCAAAAGTTGATGCAACAAAATTCCATGCAAAAGTAGATGCAATACAAGACACAATACTTGATGCAAATATTGACACAAAAGTGGATATAAAAAGGGATTAAAAATAGATGTAAAATTCGATGAAAACCTAGATGTATATGAGTATGCAATCATGGATGTAAATTTAGAAACAAAAAATGGTGCAAAGGGAGGTGTCAAACTAGGTGCAAATTATGGCACAAGAAAAATGGATGCAGTAGTGGACACAATAACGGATGAAAAAGAGGATGTAAATATGGATGCAAAACAAGATGTAAAAGTCAATGCAACAAAAGTAGATGCAAAATTAGATTCAAAAACTAGACACAAACCTCGATGCAAAACTTGGAACAAAGGGGATGCAAAAAATATGAAAAAATGGATGCAAAAAATAATTTAAAAAATGATGCAAAAGAGGATGCAAGAGATGATGCAAAAGTTGGTGTAAGTGTAGACATAAAAAGTGGATGCAATAGAGGATGCAAAAGATGGTGAAACAAAATTAGGTGCCAAACTTGATGCAAAACATGGTGCAAAGGATGGCACAAAACTTGGCATAAAATGTGGCGTAAAACTTGGTGTAAAATCTGGTGCAAAACCTATTACAATACCTGGTGCTAAACTTGACGTAAGACTTGGTACAAAACTCGGTGAAAACTTTGCATCAATTTTTGCACCATATTTGATAAATGGACACAAATAGCACAAAAAATGCTCTCTAGGCACAAAAAAGGAAGCAAAAAAGGATGTTAATCACAGGGTTTTGTTGTAGTGATAAGAAGAACAAAAGAAAAAAAACAGAATGATACCTGAAGTTAAAAGACCTTGGATGTTGAGTCCTACACCAAAGAAATTCCATATGGTGGTCAGCGTTAGATTTGAGACCAATTTTACACTTCATCCAGAAAATGAAAACAGGTGAAACCATAAAGGGAATCAACAATGAACTACAATGAATCAAAATGAATTTGGAAAACTAAATCCATTAATAAGTGCCCCATGGTTAACTTACCTGAGTCGTTCCTTGAGTTGAGGAAAAAGTTCCCAAGTGAAGCCCCATTGCTCCTGTAGAAAAGAAAAACAATGACCCTACGGGCCGTGGATTTTATGAGCATCAAATGCATTAATTATAACACCAAAAAAAATGCCTTTCACTCATATTTTACCCTAAAGTGACCACCTCAATAGTGACGAGATTACCCATAATTATTAAGGGTTATTTTTCACAAAATGACCTAGGACTAAAGGAAATCAAATGGAATACATAGGGAGTACCCATACCTAACAAAAATATTAACCTCACAACTTAGGTATCCTCTGATGCAAGTCAAACACATGACCAAATTCAACACAAGAAGAGGGAATAATGCTGAAAAATAAAGTGGAACCAAAGTTAAAAGTCATTGTGCTAAACATTTTAATAGTAATCGAGAAATTCATGTCAAAAACATGGGTAGAAGGATTACCAGCTGTCTTGTCAAGTGAATACTCTATGATAAAACGACATAGACTCGATAAAGGAAAACGCATATGTCGGGTTGTCATAAATATTGCCTTAGAGTTGCACAGGATGGAATAGAGAATCACCTTATTAGCAAAAAAAATAACCCTCAAATGAGGCAAAGAGAAACATAGTAGATAGATTAGGGTTAGTATAATGAGACTCCTCCATGGGATTAAGAAAATATTAATTTGGAACATCCACCTCAAAAATGTATTAAAGACCATGTTATGGATGTGTGAATAGGGGTATCCTAGATGATTCTAAGAGGTTCACGATAACCACCGCCTACGCTCGACATCACATTTGGTAGTGGAAAATCTATCTCTATTGTTATTTAAAGTATACCTTATAGAAAACTCTTGGGACTATGGGTAAACCACTTTAGTTATTTCATTTTCCCTGGCACTAAGGGTATAAGGAGTTAACATAATCTTAGTTAGATCTCCAACCCAGAATATGATATGGTAAGGGAGGGGGCAATAACAATATGTAAAATTGAATGTTTTCTTATTATTCAGTAGGGAAAAATATAATTATTATATGGATTAAATAGGATGTTAGATAACACTCCTTATATTTATGTTTTGAAAAAAATTTTTGTAAGGATAGGAAACATGAAAGGTGGTATCAGAACCCAGTTTCAAAAAATCGTCTTGAAAGGAAAATCTATAGTACTAATTGAAGACATGTAAAACATATATGTTGAATCAAATATTGATATGCTAATACCAACTTGGGTTGAATATAAGGTATTCAAGTAAATAAACCATCATAAAATGGCAGATGACCCCCCTTCAATGGTAGAAGAAGGAGAAGAGTTACACATAGAGTTGGGGAACATAAATACTCCACTAGAATGTCAGATTATGCATATTATCATGAATTTGTAGCAATAATTGGTTCATCTTAGAAACAACAATGAGCACTTGCTAAAATCTTGTGAGGAGTAGGAAATAATGATATTATAATTGACTGACAAGTCCAACCATAGAGTATTGGACCCAGAAGCAACAAAAAATAAGAGTGGGGGGATGAAATCAGAGAAGTCCGAAAGTGGAGGTAATTCAGACGTGCCTTATCCAAGAAATTGGAAAAAGAAGAAGAAGGTATAACTACAAGGGGATTTTCAAAAAATAATGACCCCTAGCTTCGATAGAGAGAATGAAGAGGATGTGGACACTTGGATCCTCAATCTGACCAAGTACTTTAAGGTGTATGAGTATGATATAAATTTAAAAGCTAGATTGGTCATTTACCAACTGCAACAGAAAGATTCTCTCTAGTGGGAAGAGGCCAAAAAAATACATACCTTGGAGAAGAAGACAATGTCTTGTGAGGAATTTCAAAATTAGTTCAATTCCTAATATCTAAATGAATGGTATTATGATGATAGAGCTAAGGAGTTTCATGAACTAAGACTAGGACAATTATCAATGGACAATATTCTGTCAAAATTTACCAATTTTTTGTGATATGTCCCTCATATTAAAGAGGAGAAAGCCAAGGCACAACTATTTTTGAACTTTCTAACATCCCCTAATAGATAAAGAATTGATTTCAAAAATCCTAAAACATGAGGCAGTAAGGAAAGTAAGGTTGTGCTACTATAAATTCAAGAATCGAGGTGAAGGCTTAAAATATTGGAAAGGTAAGGATAAGAACACAAGAGTAATAGGATTAAAAAGACAAAAAAAAACTTATCTTAATGATTTTGAAGGGCCATCAGTGAAAGAGGTTTAGTAAGGAGAATCTAAATCATCATGCATAGTCTCAAACTAGGTCAAAACCCATGGATTTGAATAGTAAAAATATGAGTGGGGGCAAGGAGAGAGAACCCCTGATGTGTTGGGGATGTCGTGAACCAAATATATTGAGAGTATGTCAACACAATCCTAGATCCATTAAGAATATTCAATTTGTCCATAAGGAAACAATGGTGAACGCAATTCACAGAAACATTCATAGGATAAGTGTCGTGTTGGAGGACAGACACGTTGAGCATCAATCTAAACTGATTGAGATTTAAGGTACCATTTTAAACCAATTTTTTTTTTTTTTTTTTTTTTTTAGTTGATCCATGGGCTAGTTTAGGTTGTCTTATCCCCCAGCTGGTGTAAAATTGTAAATTAAAATATGAAAATTTTAAGATTGTATGGTTGGTAGAGTTAGCAATAGGTACAAAAGGAAAGGTAACCAACCAAGAAAGACAATGTCCCATCAACTTAAAGGGATATTACACATAGGTAAATTTGGATATTCTCCCTTTAGGGTCCTATGATGTGTTCATAGGTATGGACTCATTCAAGAAACATGGAGCTGTTAGAAACTGTTTAGAGAAAATAGTAAGTTGTGTGAGTTAAGATGGGAAAACCAAGTTAATTAAAGGACTACCAAAATCAATATCAGTGAGACAAATCTTAGCTTTACAACTAAAAAGGAGTGTAAGAAAGGGGTGTCAATTATACATGCATTAGTTGGAAATACATATAAAATAAACAAGAAAGGAAAATTTATATACACCAACAATCGTTAATGATTTTCAAGATGTTTTTCTAGAGGGAATCCCAACTTTACCTTCTTGCAGAGACATAGATTTCTCCATTGACGTAGTACCAAGTGTGTTGATGGTGCTGGAAATTCGCCAACCAAGGGTTCTCCCCAAGGTGAAGTCCCTATTAGATCTCACACCATTTAGAGTACTTAATATGACCAAATATTTCCACTTCTATGAATATGCGAACAACTTAAAGGTCAAATTGGCAATTTATCAACTGCAAGGTAAAGTTTCTCTCTCGTGGGAGGAAGAAAAAAGTGTGCATCTATTGGAGGAAAAGGCACTAACTTGGGAGGAATTATGGAAGCGGTTCAAGAGTTGTTATTTAAGTGAACTTTATTATGATGACCATCCAAAGGAGTTCCATGAGATAAGGTTGGGACAATGATCTATGGATGAATTTGTGGAGAAAATTACCAACATGTTGTGGTATGTTCCCTACATTAAAGAAGGAAAAGCCAAGGTACATCAATTTGTGAACTATTTATTTACTGTCTAAGGGGAACAAATTGAGTTTGACAATATGAGGACCATGGATGATGCAAAAGGAAGGTGAGGCTATGTTACTAGAATTTTAAGAATAAGGGAGAAGGCTCCATGTTTTGGAAAAATAACGATAGAGATAAACCGGTAGTTGGAAAAAAATGACAGAAACATGGTTATCATAAAAAAAATTAAAGGGCCATCAATGGAAAAAGTCCAGCAAGGGGAATGTAAATTAGTCAACATAGTCTCAAGCTAGGTCAAAACCTATGGATATGAATGGGAACATGATTAGTGGAGGTAAAGAAAGAGAAACACTAGAGTGTTGGGGATGTGGTGAACTTGATTTGATGAAGTATTGTCCACATAATCCCAGATTTGTCCAAAATATCCAAGTTGTTCATGAATCCACCACAGTGAATGATATTTTCATCAATATTACCAAAATAAGCGCAGTATTAGAGGACAAATAAGAAGAACATAAATCAACGATGATTTAAATTGAAGTTATTATTTTCAACCAACATGTTTCCGTTTTAATTGATTCACGACCTAGTTTAAGTTAGATTAGACCTCAGGTGGTAGAAAAATGTAAAATTAAAGCTGAAAGATATACAAGTACCTTGTTGGTACAGTTAGCAACTGGCATGAAGAGAAGAGTAACCATCCAAGTAAAATAGTGTCATCCTAATTTAAATGGCTATTCTACAATGATAAACCTAAAATTACTTCCCCTAGGATCATATGATGCACTAATAAGCATGGATCAGTTGGAAAAGCAAGGGGCCATTATAAACTATTTAGAAAAAATAGCAAGTTTTGTAAATTACCAAGGACAAATCCAAATAATCTAGGGTATACCAAAACTTATATTAGTCAGGAAAATCTCAACCCTACAAATAAAATAAAAAATCACAGAAGGGGTGTCAATTATTTATGGTCCATGTAGAAGTAAGAGAACAACAAGGAGAAGAATGAAAATTAGATACCCTGTTGGTTATTAAGTAGTTTTGTGATGTCTTTCCAAAGAAAATTCCAAGTCTACCTTCGCAGAGATATAGATTTTTCCAATGACTTGGTAACTGGTGCAACCCCAGTATCTAGAGTTTCTTATTGAATGAGTCCACCTTAATTATTGTTGCTGAAAATGAAGCTATAAGAAATATTGGACAAAGGTACCATTAGGCCTAGTGTGTCACCGTGGGGAGCTCCTGTGTTATTTGTCAAAAGGAAGGATGACACATTGAGAATTTGCATTGATGATCGAAAAATAAAAAGGTTTACCATTAAAATTAAGTATCCATTGCCCCATATTGATGATATATTTTATCAAGTAAGGAGGGTAACCTTTTAAAAAAAATTCACCTAAGGACGGGATATCAACAATTGAGAATGAAAATTGAGGATATTCATAAGACAATCTTTAGGACTAGATATGGTCAGTACGAGTTCGTAGCATTACCATTTGACCTTACTAATGATCCAACAACCTTTATGTGCTTGATGAATAGTATATTTAGCAAATATTTGGACAAATTTGTGTTGGTGTTTAGAGATGACATTATGATCTATTCCAAAGATAAAGAGGAACATAAGGAAAACTTAAAATTGGTGTTGTAAAGTTTAAGGGAACATCAGTTATTCGGAAATTTAGTAAATGTGAGTTCTAAAAGAACAGAAAAAAATATTTTTGCCACGTCATTTGTAAGGAAGGACTAGCAGTGGACCATGAGAAGGTTAGGGCCATGGTAAATTGGCCCATGCCAAAGGATGTGTATGTTATATGTTAATTCATGGGAATTACAGGATACTATTGAATATTTATAGAGGGATTCTTGAAGCTAGCATATCATATGATATCCTTACATAAGAAAAGGAGTAAAATTTGAATGGACTACCAAATGTCAGGAGAGTTTTGGTAAGTTGAAACACTTACTCATAGTAGCTCCCATATTAAAAATTTCATATACAAATAAATAATTTACACTTTACACCGATGCCTGTAGGGAGGGGCTAGGTGGAGTGTTAATGCAAGAACATTAAGTGACAACTTATGAATCCAGAAAGTGAAAAATGCATGAAACGAATTGTGCTACATACGAGTTAGAGCTACTTGTCATACGTGGCTTAAAGATGTGGAGGAATTATTTATTACGAAATTAATTGACATTGGTAAGTGATCATATTAGCGTAAATTATCTCCTCAGTGAGCAGGATCTCAATGTCAGGCAGGCTAGGTGGATAGTGTTTCTTCATGATTTTGAATTTTACATTAGACAGATAAAAGGGAAAGAAAAAAGCATACTATACACTTTGAGTATACATCCCTACACTCTAATCGAGGTGTCTATTAGAAATTTTAATATACATTTGCTAAATAAAACTAGGAATTCCATAACCAGTGACCCAAAATACTTCGAAATTCAACAAAAAGTATAGCACATTAACATTCTTGGTTATGCAGAAAATTATGAAAATTATAGACTTTAACATTCCTGAGTAGCCATTCCACGAAAATGATGAGTAGACCTAACACCAAGAGGAAGAATAAACCTAGGGTTTGGAGGAATGAATAACCATCGTTGATGTGATGAAAATTCAATCCCATTGTCTATGTTTAGGCAGTCTAACAGGCAAGGTGATGATCACATGGATGAGGGGTACATGTCAACAGATGATTGGCTCACCAATACCCATGTTCATGTGCACCAGTTAACAAATATTAAGTAGAAGGGAACTTAAGCCTACCATGATCTGTGTTGTAACAAAAATGTCATACCAAGTGATAGCTTAGGTTAATAATCTACATGGTGCGCAACGTGTAAAGTTATAACCTCATAAACCACCATTTAATTTATGACCAAATGTCCAAAGTTGAAAAGGGCCTCAAAATGCATATAATATCACGTCATAGAAGGTACTAAGAGAGTATTAGAGCATTGGATAAAATGAATCAAGGTAAATGCATATATGAGAGTAAATACATAGGTGCTACTATCATTTTCAATTAAAAAAAAATATGAAATAAATAGAGAGTGATAAAATTAAAAACACAAAGAAGAGTAGCTTTCTAGTTGAAGTGTTAGATATAATAGAGAATATCTTAGAATAGTGAGTCGATTCATGAGACCTCAGGATAGGAATTAGTTTCTATTTTTTAGGATATAGTTCTAACTTACCTAAATCTATGACTACTATATAATGTGTGATGTACATGAACAATGTAGAAAGTTGTGCAGAGCCAAACTTTCCTGATTCACACTCTCTTTTGTGGAGCTGACCAGTGGGTTTCATTTTATTTAATACAAAACATTAAATCTTTAACATGGCATCAGAGCGTCAGGGCTGAGGAACCTATACGCTGAGTGGAGGGTGCAACTAAGCCTAAATCATCACATGTTTTAGGTGCACAAAATTGACGATCCAACTATAGACCTTCTGCGTGTTTTAATTTTGTCGATCATCACAAATATAAAGTGTACATGTGAGACAACCTTCACGATTCCATGGTGCTAACTCACGCCGACTGTGCAAACAAGTGAGGAGCTACATGGAGACTGAGAGAAGGTTGCATCTTGGTAGAGGCTAATAACAAAAGGCTGCCTGGAGGCTGTGAAGGAAGCCACAGTGATATTCATGTGTGTTGCGAGATCAAACAATATTGGAGATCAATGATCTCTGTCTTTGACACAGATCTGGGGTAAACCTAACAATTTTTTTACCTATCAATCTTTTTTTTTTAAATCACCAAGATGAATAATCAAAATTTTGAAGCATGCTTGAATGAGCATAACAAGATTGATGGCTCCAATTATGTGAATTGGAAATTCAAGATGTAGACTCTTCTAGAAGTGCAGAGTGCTTGGATGATTGCAAATGGGGATGAGCAGAAGCTAGCAGCTGAATCAAAATTAGTCCCATATTCGGAGAAGCATGAGAGTAAAGCAAGGACACTATTGAAGATATCAGTGAAAGGCTGCATCATACCACATATCAAAGAATGTAAATCAACAATCGAAATTTGGGGAATTTTGAAGGATCCGTATGAGATCAGGAATACAAATTGTCTTTTGTTCCTAAAGAGCAAGATCTTATCCTTGAAGATGGAGGAGGATGAAATGGTTGCTACCTTCATAACAAGGATAAAATATCTAATGAACAAATTGGCAGACATGGTTCATACAATTGAATATATAGATCTTCTAACAATTACCATGAATGGTGTGACCGATGACTACCAAACGTTCATCACTGGGATATATGTGAGAAAGAAAATCCTAAAGTTTGAAGAACTAACAGGAATACTGATGCAAGAAGAAGAAAGGAGATCGAATTTGAAGCCCTAGAGTGTTGATCTTGCATTGATGGCAAAAAAGAACTTCGACAAAGAAAAATGAAATCCGCAGCTAAAAAGGGGAGGAAGCTCACATAAAATACCAAATCTGACCCAAGTTATGAATCCGAATAGAAACAACTCTGTAATTAAATATTTTTATTGCAGAAAACCTGGTCATATATCTAGGGAGTGCAGGAAGAAGAAATATCATGAAGAACAATAGATGTAGAAACAACATGCAGGTCATCTCACGAATGATAATCATGAGTGAAATTTCATATTGTTCATGGTAGACCGTGATGAGAACGTTGATGCAAACATCTGGTATGTAGATTCGGGATCATCAACACATATGACAGGGAACAAGAAATGGTTTGAATATTTTAAAGAAATCAACGACGGAGTACAAATCTATCTAGGTGATGATAGAAGTCATCAGATTAAAGGATGAGGGAAAATTTCTGTCATTTTACCTAATGGTAATGTAAGAAAAAATTATAATGTTATGTATATGCCTAGTATAAAAAATAATTCTATTTTTGTATCCATGATTACAGATCAAGATCTTAAATTTGAATTTTTAAAATCTAACTGCTATATTAAAGATCTTCTAGATGGCATGAAGACTACTTCTACAGGAGGTCTGTACAAATCAGATGTAAGACCAACACCAGTTTGAGCTTTAACAACAGTGGGTTTGACTACAGAAGAGTTGTGGCATCAGAGATTTGGTCATATCAACTACAATTATTTGTTGTTACTACAGAAAAAGGAAATGGTAAGAGATATTCCTAGGTTAAAATAAGTGCATAATGTTTGTGATTCCTGTACATTAGGAAAAATGCATAGAGAAGAATTCCCTGTTCGAGTAGAGAAGAAACATAGAGATATACTTGAATTAGTGCACACAGATCTTTGTGGACCCATGCAAACAAAGTCATTAGGAGGTGCACTATATTTTTTTATTGTATATTTGTAACTGCACAAAGTTTTCTTGGGTATATTTCTTGAGTAAGAAGAGTCACACATTTGAATACTCTAAGAAATTCAGAAACATGATTGAAAAGCAAACAGGGAAGCAGATAAAAATTCTCCGTTCCGATCAAGTGGGAGAATATAGGAAGGGTGAGCTTATCAAGTATTGTAAATACCATGGAATATTACACCAATTCACAGTACCCCATACTCCTTAGCACAATGGAGTAATAGAAAGAAAGAACAAAAAATTGGTGGAATGCGCTAGAAGCATGTTGAAAGGTAAGAATCTGTCGAATGGTTTTTGGGCTGAAGCATTGAATACTAGAGTTTATTTGAAAAATAGGAGTCATACAAAGATTCTTGAGTTTAAAACTCCTTATGAAGCACTATATGGATTTAAGCCTATAGTAAAACATTTAAGAGTAATTTGGTCTAAAGAATTTTCCCATATTGTAAAGGAAGACAAAAGAAAACTAGATTCAAAAGCCATCAGATGTACCTTTATAAGGTATTGTTCACAATATAAAGCTTATAGATTATATAGTCCCTCTACTCACAAGATTTTTGTTAGTAAAGATGTCATATTCCATGAGCAGGATCATGAAGAATATGATAAGATTAATGAGGAATGGGATATTCCGTACTTGGTGGAAGAAGAGAGTGAAGAAACAGGAAACAATTAGGATCAACAGCAGACAAAGGTAGAAGATGAACAATAACAGCAATAGCAACAGATACAACAACAATAACAACAATAATAGCAGCGGGAAGGAAAATAAAATGATGACCAAACAATGTTTGGAGCTACCCCACCACTCAGGAGATCATGTAGGAAAGCTCAATCTCCTGCAAGATATAGGGAAAATGCTTTAATAACTAGTATGTTGTTGAACCTTCTAGTTATAAGAAATAAAATGAATGTAGTGAATGGAAAACAGCTATGGAACGAGAATATGAATCTATAATTAGGAACAACACTTGGGAACTAGTTGAACTTCCTAGAGGGAAACAAACCATAGGTTGTAAATGGTTGTATAAACCCAACATTAATGCAGACGGAACCATAGATAAATTAAAAGCTAGATTGGTACCAAAGGGGTATTCACAAAATGAAGGCATTGACTATGAAGAAACCTTTTCCCCTACAGCTAAACTTAATACCAACATAATGTTGATTGCTTTAGCTACTAAGAATCCACCAACTAGATGTAAACTCTACATTTTTAAATGGAGAATTGAAAGAGGAGGTTTATTTAGAGAAACCCTAAGGGTTTGTCTAGAAAGGGAAAGAACATTTAGTCTATAGATTAAAGAAATCTCTTTATGGACTAAAGCAAGCACAAAGGTCTTGGTATGAAAATATTGTTTCATTTTTTCTACAATTTGGCTACAACAGAAGTAAAAATTACCCTAATCGTTATACCATGCAAGATAGACAAGGGCACATAGTGTTCATTCTTTGTATGTAGATGATTTGATTATTACAAGTGATGCTACATATCTAATCAAAGAAATCAAGCAATAGATGTCACAAATGTTTGAAATGAAACACCTTGGTGAACTAAGATACTATTTGGGTCTTGAGATCTGAGAGATTCAGGAAAAACATTTATGTCCCAGGAAAAGTATGTCAAAGGACTAGTAGAAAGATTTAGGATGGATCATTGTAAGCCTACAACAGTACCATTACAGCAGAACATCAAAATGCAAAGTGAGGATGGCTCTAAAGAGGCAGATGTGACATTTTACAGATAGTTGGTTAGGAAGCTCATCTACCTACCCACTATTAGACCATATTTGGCTTATGCAGTCAGTGTGCTAAGTCAATACATGTCCAAGCCACTTGAAAGTCATTGGAATGCAGCGAAAAGTGTTTTGAGGTATCTATAAGGTACTATAGATTATGGTATTATTTATACTGATTCCTTTGATGTTAGATTGATAGGATTTACATATTCATATTGGGTTGGAAATGTGGACAATCGCAAGTCCATAATAGGATATGCATTTAGCATTGGATCTGGGGTGATTACATGGAGTAGTAAGAAATAGAACACAATTTCCTTATCTTCAGTGGAAGCAGAGTATTAAGCTATGTGTGCAGCAATGTGTGAGGCAGTTTGGTTGCAAAGACTTCTCTAGGATGTTGGGGAAGAACGGAAAGATGCAACAACAATCAGATGCAAAAATCATTGTTCAATCAAACTTGTGAATAATCTGGTGTTTCACAAAAACACTAAATACATTGATACACAGTGCCACTTTGTCGGAGAGAAAGTGCAATCAAAAGAAATCCATTTGGTATATTGTAATACATGTGATAATGTTGCAGACATTTTCACTAAGCCTTTTGGAATAATCAAGTTTGAAATGTTTAGGGAGATATTTGTGAACCTCTTCTCCATTAAGGGGGAGTATTAGAGATAATGGAGAATATCTTAGAATAGTGAGCAGGTTCACGACCTCAAGATAGGAATTAGTTTCTATTTTTTAGGATATGGTTTTAACTTCCCTAAATCTGTGACTGCTATATAATGTGTGATGTACATGAACAATGTAGAGCATTCTACAGAGCTAGACACTTTTGGTTCAGACTCTCTTTCCTAGAGCTGATCAATAAATTTCATTTTATTTAATACAAAACATTGCATTTTTAATAAGAAAGTCGTGTTAATGATACCTATTATATATATAGATATATAATAAAAAATGGGGGTTTATACACATGTTTGTAAATACTAATACTTCATATTTTAAAATTCTACTCTCTAAAAAAATTCTAATTATTTAAATATTAATATAAAATTGTCAACTCCCGCAATTAGTCTATTCCAAAATTATATACATTTCGAGAGATAATGTGAACGATAAAGAAAAGTCCAGGAATATTTCTTGGAGTTTTAATTTTCTTTACATGTTAAGAGTGCCGTTGTAGACCAGGAATGTTTCTTGGAGTTTTAATTTTCTTTACATGTGAAGAGTACCGTTGTTTCTTTTATTGAGTAAACCCATGGTTTATCCAAACATCACGATTAAAATCACCAATAATCTAAACTTTTTTAACCAAAACATCGTTTTACCCGAATGCGATTTTTAAAATGAGTAGATCATTAAAACTACTTGCTACACTATCACATAACTATTAAAAAAAATGTAGATAAATATTCGTTAAAATTCCATTAAAAATTAAAAACGTGGTCCACACCGACGATGAGGATTGAAGTTGGATCGATAGCCATAAAGATCACTTTCAAAATAAAAATAGAAACATCTGTCATAAACAAAACTTTATATTTACTTATTGATATAAATGAGGATGGTTCACACCGGACACAACGGCGAACACAGGGAGAGAGACGCGCACGTATTTCTAGCCCTGCCTTACTTCATACTAGTTGGCTTGTGGATATTGAACAGCCAGTCGTGAAGATCTCAACTTTACCGTAAGTTGCCACTGATCCATGACATTCTCTATGAACCTAGGAACTCCTTCCTCCACCAATTCAGTATGAGAAGTGGATCAAAATACATATTGTAACTACAGAAAAAGAAATCGATTGCGACCCATTCGTACAATTTTCCGTGGGGTTGAGTGGAAATGTGACATGTAAGAGTTGGGTTATCTTGTCTTACAATTATAACTCTTTTTTTCCTTTTTCAGAAAGGGAAACGTCCAATTCTAACTTATACATCAACGACTCTGGTACCGAGTCTTTACTGCAGGTGTAAAGGAATTCATTCACGTTTTAAATAACGGTGCAGAGGATCAGAACATGTGAGGTCAAACATTCAAGTACCATTTACTTGTAAATCACCAAATTATATACAACAGTGAAAGAATTCAGAAAAAAAGGATAATGTTTCACGACTTATTTACTTTTGATTGATATTCTGCGTTCTGTAGCATTTATTTGTAATTCCATAATTATATTCCATTGTTAAAAGCACAAAATTTATAGCAATAACTTTATGTTATTATATATGGTTTAGCTAATAAACTTGTATATTTGCTTACTTGAAATTTTTAAACTACAATCTACTTTAAGTTTTATTTCAATATACATAATGCAATGTATTTAATAGTTGGGAGTTTTTTTACTTTGTATTTTTACATTTAATTGAAGAGCTAATACGGTGTGTTTACTCGCATTTTAGTAATTTTTAAGCTGAAATCAAGGTCAGGGTTTTTTTTAACATAGATATCTTTATGAAGTATTCCATATGTATATGTATTTTAGTTTGTGAACAGGTAACATGCCATTTTCTTTTAGTGTGAGGTTCAAATATATTGTTTTTAATTTATATTTTTTCCAAATATTTAATAAATATAATTTATTTTATTTTTAATATATTTTTAAAATATATATGTTGTATAAATATTTTGTTATAAACTAATATTTTGTTTTTTTGTTTTTTCAAAAAATAATAGTTTGAATGAGTTTGGAGTATGTTTTAAAATTACTTTTGATTGGATAAGAGTTCATTTTTTTGATGTAGGGAGAGAGGTTAAAGACTTAAGAAGGAAAAGTATTAGTAGGAGTGAAAGCCTGCTTTTTACAGACCACCAGCTCAATAATTACAAGTATAATTTTACTTGAATAATAAAAATGAATCAACTTTCATTAAAATAAACAACAGTAATAATTGTCCATACTCTTACATTGACATTTGAATTGACATCTGAATTATGATATATTTTCCAACTATAATAAAAATCTTTACAAAACTAAAAAATATATAAAAAATTAGAAAACAAATTAATATTTATTCTTTTATTCTTTTATTGTGGATACACTTATTATATTAATCTAATCTAATCATATCATATCATATCATATTTAATGCATATGATTTATATCATATTTAATGCATTTAAATCATATGCGCTTTAATAAATAGGGAATAAATTCAAAATTGTTAAAAAAATGGTTACAAAATTGTAAAAAAAATAATTTACATAAATTCACACCATCACTTTAATAATTTTATCACAAGATCTTAAATTTCTCAAAAATAAAACAAAGTGTAAACTATTTTTAATATTTCAAAACTATAAAAATGATTTAATTAACCTCAAACTGCGTAGAATAAGGACAATTCAGAAGCAAAATTCGACTCAACGTTTAACTCGTCGCAATAAGACCGCATGGAGCAGTAAATACACGGTGGGATACTGCAATTTTTTCGATCAATCAGTCTTTTTATGCTTTATGCATTTGCAGAAACGAAATACTAATAATTACCTTGCTAACAAACTATTAATATAAATTCATCTCCATTTTATTTTGAAAGAGCCTAGAAAAGACAAAATCAATTATGTATAAACATGATATGGAGCTAGACCACTTTTCATTTTGAAATACACTTATTAGGTGGATAGCACGGAATCAGTTTTGTTGAACAAATATTGATAGGTTTATCTTTTATTGTTTATGAATTGTAAATTAATTGGTCCATCTGAAAATTTTAAATTTTATTAGGTCTAAAATTTAAAGTAATTAATTTAAATGAATTTTCATTTTATCTCAGTTTGGTTTGGAAAGTTTATAAAACTTTTTCATGGTATCAAAATTTTGGCTAAAGTTTAATTTCCTAAGTTGTTTGTGAGAAAATATTGAATAAAACACATATTTATGAAATCTTTATTTTAACCCTAAAATTCCTAATTAATCTTAATTACTAGTTTAGAAAGTTGGAAAGTTTACCAACACTTTGCAAGAACAAGCTGTTGAGACAAACACTTACCTAGTAATGACATAATAATTTCATTTCAAAAACTCATTACTGAGGAAAACCAAAATTGTGGCGAACGTGAGGATCATATTTCAAGAACTCAAAATAGTTAACAATATGCGTGTATAAGACGGCTAAAGCAGAGGATAAAGATGAGCCTCCCATTATAAAATCATTGCGGCGTACACGAGGATCAGGTTCCGGGAAAAAAAAGAGAGCGTTGAATTCTAAATTATTTGTGTCAATATTTCAAGATTTTCCGGCAGACTATTATATTCGTCTTATCTTATTTCAGAAGAAATACTTTATAGTTCGCAGCCAACGAGAATAAGATATTACCGTATGACCGTAGAAAGAAAGAGTAAGAGTAGAAAACACAGTGGATGACACGAAATAAAAAAGCCGGCTCATAAATATAAACGTTTGATTTAAAAGATAGGAACGATATCACTTTGCAACTGCTTTGAGTGGTCCAAATTAAATAAACGAACCTTAACTCTTTTAGGGAGCGTATTGCTTTTGTCATCCATGATGTCCCGGTTTATATTTGAGCGTTTTTCAATGAAAAACTCAAGTAGATTCAAGGAAGGAATCAATATATAGTTTTAGTTTATTGGTAAAGCTTAATTTTAAGAGTATCCAAGAGAATTGATCCAGTGATTTTTTATGAGAGAAGTGTTTTAACTATCAAAACTATACCAATTAAACTATTTTTTAGAATTAAAATTAAATATATCATGAGATTATAAAAACATTGATTAAATTCGATTTTAATTTGTACTGACAAATTACCTATAGTTAAAAAAAGTCCATGAGTGCTAGGACCAAACTCAATTGTTGACCTTATGACAGGACACTCGAACTTCCCCGAACGAATGAAGCTATAATCGGGTGAAGTTTACGTCTCCAGAGCTGAATATAGGATGATGATGAGAAGATCATGATCTATACCCACTGTATTCAACTTATTTAGTCGGCGACTGCGAAAGATACGCAATATATGATGGTCAATTTATAGATCAAATGACAGAACTTCTAATGTGGACCTAACTTTTGTAAGTTCGATAATTGAATTACGACATAAGTTTCAAAGCAAGAAAAAATTGCATGCCTCTCTTTGAGAATTCGAAACCATTTGATTATTGTATTTCGTGCAAGGAACCTATACCATATCCATAGTGGCTATCTCATTCATATCACGTGATACAGTTCACTTGTCCATCAAGTCGAACGAGCAGGTCACGGTGGGCGATAGCATATAGATGTGGTTTAAGAAAAGCACTGAGTACTTTGGGTTTTGTAGATAGGAAATGTAAAGTTATAAATTATGAGTCAATAATTTCATGTAAAAGAAGGCTGTATTGACGAAAACACCAATGCAATTTAGATTCAAGGTCTTCTATGACATCCCGCATTTATTTGATTGATGGTAATTTGACACTATCTTAAAATAGATATAGTAGTGGAGTTGGTGTTATGTACAATAGTGAATTACAAAGATTTGGAGATTTAATTCCTATTTGTACGGTGTATATGGTAATTTGATATCATTTTAAAATATATAGTAATATAGTTGGTTTTATGTATAAT
>APFE030599981.1:0-171643 GCA_000404065.3 Pinus taeda | reverse complement strand
ATGAGCAAGATTCCAGATTATTTCCCATTACTTACTCATATGGAGCTAGTTATATATTGATATTGAAAAGTATTTTAAAAGATCCAAAACATTAATTTTGATATATTATTTTTCTTTAAAAAAAATTATTATTACTCTAAAAGTAAGAAAATGATATAGTAAGTATAGAACAAAGATAATATCTCATCATATAACTATAATACAGGAGATAAGTTTTTCCATTTTAGAATTGATGAGGTACATCTTGTCTTTACTATGTAAGTGATGTGTCAATATAAACTCTAACCTTACACCATTGAATTTTTAAGTGGACATAGTCATCATAAAATATATATTCTAATTGAATATAAACTACATCTTATAAATCATTCATAAGAATGACCAATATTTTCTTAAATGAGTACTTTCATTAATTGATGAAATAGTATTTCAAATTAAAGTTGTAGAATATGCTTATGATGTATATTTGAGAATATTCCAGAAATATGTTAGGAAAATAAGAGCTTTGAATTTGAAAAATAAGCTATTTCCATTAAAGTTTTTATAAGAATGTTTCATATTGAAAAACATAACTAATTATAAATATATCAGGAATCAAGTTATAATACTAGGATTAGATTATCAAAAAGGAAGATTTCAAATCAACTTCGAGAATACTTTGTTGGAGTAATTTAGAAATTTCTAGAAGGTTATTTTATAATTGGTTTGTTGTTTCTATTTTGATACACTTCTCTCTGTATTTTTATTGACTTATGAATTTATTCAATATTGTTACAAATGAATAAATATTTCTCTCAAAAATATTTAAGAGAAAAGGATGGATCAAACATCAAGCCTGATCAAGTTTTTTTCCTTGAGGAAATTATTAAAACATAAGTATAATTCAAACGAGGAAATAAGGAAATATATTTAGATATTGGAAGAGAAGTATACACTTTGAAATAACAAAATGAAAACTTTTATGTTATAGATATATCAGGTTTTCTGATAAACGATGATGCACGCATTGGTTTTTTTAAGAGAGGGAAAATTTTGAAAATATATGAATAATTTTGTAAACATCTTTTTAAAAAAAAAAATTTAGTATCATTTAATAATGAAATGAAAAATATCAATCCTCTAAAACCTAATACATAAAAAGATATTATTTATGTGGTTTATGATAAATAAAAACAATATGTTGATGGTTAATATAGATTGTTGAGCAATGTAGATTTATTATTACTTTCAAGTAATGTTTTTTTTATCATTATGTGCAAATGAGAATAATTTAAAGATTTGCATTTGGATATGGAAAAATTGAGATATGAAGGATGTGCAATTTAACTAGGTACAAAATACAGAGTATTTAGAATACTTTTTGTGTTAGTGAAATTTGTGATAAAAATTTGAAATTTAACTTAACATATAGATATTAATTAAATATCGTAATAAAAAGTTAAAAGTTATATGAGTTATAAAATATCTAACTAAGTTTATATTAGGGTGCACTTTGCAGCTTGAGGCTAGGGTTTTAGCTTGACACATTGTCACTGTTTTGAATCACCAACAACCTTTTCCTCTAACGACGTCGTTGTTATCACTATCTTCGGAATGCTAGACTGATCACATCACAGATGGGGCCTCCTCGGGGGGGGGAGGCGATCCTTCAAATCGATCCTCACTAGAGTGAATAATTCATCCTTCGCCCCATCGTCTTCAACAAGACCGCATAGCGAGCAAACACCAGAATCCCTGATGCTTGTTGCTCAATCATAAGCATGAATGAAGGGGTGTTGCCTCCCCAAGGTAGATAAAAACTCCAAGGTGACCATCCCCAGTAATTGGGTTGAAAAATCTCACCAGTTTATGCAAGACCATGCTGTCATTTTTAAATTCATGGCCATATGGCCCACGGAAGCAGACATCCTAAGATGGATCCAGGGAAAATGGCAACCAAAAGCCCCCTTTGACCTTTTCTTAAGGGCTAAGGGTTTTTTCACATTAATCTTTGAAGATCTAGAGGATTGGAAGCGAATCCTGGATAATGGCTCTTATTTCATGAATAATGCAGGGCTATGCAAGAGACATTGGGAACCTTTCTACAACCTTGACAAGGAGAAATTCCTCATGGCCCTGATCTGGGTTCATTTATATTCTCTCCCAAAAGATCTATGGGAAATGAATATCTTGGAGCTAATAAGAAATTCCATTGGTGAGTTTGTTTAGATCTCGGAGGTCACCTGCCAAATAATATTCTCAACATATGATGGCATATGTGTGTACATGAATATATCTCATCCTCTCCCAAAATCGGTGGACATCGAGTACCAGGATGAAATCTGGTCACAACCACTGGACTACGACCATGTCTCATTCAAATGCCCATTATTCCATGAGTATGACCACTTCTTTAGGAACTGTCCTCAACATACCTAGCCTCCATCCATGCCTACAACCTTACATGGATTTCAGGAAGTGTAGCATTGACACCCCCCTCCAAATAAACCCCGACCCCCACCCATAGGCGAACGTAAGGCCTCAAACATGTCATATAATCAGACAGGGGAATCCGCCATTGCTACCTTAGGTCCTCTGCCGATCAATCCCCACTCATCCCCTCAAATCCCCCATGAAAATGGTTTTTCCCTTCTGATGGATGCCTCATATCTCGAGATGATGGAAACCCCAGTACCAAAGTCCTCATCCCGTGCCACAATGGAGATTGAGTGGAAAGTGGAGTGTCAAAAAGGAAAGAAATAGAGTAAGTGAAAGACCCCAGAAGGCCAAGTGAATAGTAAAGAGATCATGCAAGCCCTGGCTCAAGTGCGTCAGGCACTCAATCATGAAGTGAAATTACACCAGCTAAACTTTCATGAGCATGTCATGGTTGTTTACCTCTGCAACTCAGTGAAATATGGATCGATTGATATTCCTTGGGATCAGATGGAACATTTCCATCTAACTTTCAAGGAATACGAGCAATGACAAGTGTTGGAAAACCAACAACAACCCTTGGCTCTAGCACCATGGGAGGAAATCTCCCCATCCACATGTTCTCATCAAAACCAAGGCCCACGGAAAAGGGGAAGAAGCCCAACAAGGGAGGTGATCCAGGAAGCAGAGGTAATCCTGGTTAATTCAAGACATGAAAATGTATTGAAAAAGTATTATCATCGCAACACCCCTTCTCCCCATTAATGAAAGTAGTCTCATGGAAATTTCGTGGCCTCAACTGCAAAGGGAAGATGAGGTACCTAAAGGAAATAATTCAAAAAGAGAATCTTGATATCCTCATTATTCAGGAAACCAAGGTGACATATGAGAGGTTCAAAGAAATAGCAAGCAAAAATTGGCCACTGGTAGAGTGCATGGCCTTGGATGCTTGCAACAATTTGGGAGGCTTGGGAATCCTATGGGATCCTAGGTTCATCATCTTTGATAAATGGATGGCCAATCCTTACTCTCTTATATGGAAATTGGGATGTATAGGCACTCTGAAAAGCATCTGGCTAACAGGGATATACAGTCCTACCATGCCAGGGTTAAAACAAGGCTTCCTAATAGGACTGCAACATTTAAAGGAAATAGTGGGTATAGAAAAATGGATTCTAGCAGGAGAATTTAACCTCATCAAGGATCTAAACGAGAAGAAGGGGTGTATTCGTTGCCTAGACCAGAACTCGAGGGAATTCTAGGAAATGATTGAAGAGTTGGGAATGAAGGATGTGGAATTCTGGAATGAAACTTTCACTTGGAATAGTAGGTGAGGAGGTAAATTAAAAATATCCTCAAAATTGGATCGCTTTCTCCTTTCTTACAAAATTTTATTGCATGATCTATTCTTTCAGGCTGAGATCCTCCTGTGTATGGGATGTAATCATTGGCCTATATGCCTTGAGATCGACTTACAAATGGGCCCTTGAAACAAATTGTTTTTCTTTGAATCCTTTTGGCTAGAGAGATGAGACCGCTTACCCAAAATGAAAGAGTGGTGGGGTGCCTCAAGGATAAGAGGGTGAAAGCTAATGGAAATTATTTAATTAAAACTCAAATAGCTCAAAGGAAAAATCAAGGTCTAAAATAAGATGGACTTTGGGAACATCTACAGGGAGAAGCATTATTTGGAGGAAGCCATGTGATCCCTCCAGCAATAGATAATATTGGAAGGTGAGACAGAGGACCACATAGCTCAAGAGGGGAAATCCTCAATGCTTTCGAACAAAGGAGGAAGCAAGAGGAGATTCTGTGGAAACAAAAATCGAGTGCAATGACTACAAGAAAGGGAATAAAATACAAAATTCTTCCACCAAACTATGATCAAGCATAGGAACTTTAATCACATATTCTCCCTTAAGAATCAGGAGGGACATCATTTTCTCCACCATGAGGAGATCACTGAAGAACTCATCTGACACTTCGAGACACTCTTTCTAGAAACTTCATGAACACATTCCCTCCCTCATCTTGGAAGACCAAAATGAAGCCCTTATGTGAGAAATATCCCACAAAAAACTAGAGAAAGTGGTCAAGACCCTCCCAAAAAATAAGGCTCCAGGCCCTGATGGGTTCAGAACCAAGTTCTTTAAAGTGGGATGGAAATTCTTAGGGAACGAAATTCTGGTGATTGTGGAATACACCCATTGATACCAATGGTTATGGGCAGGCCTGAACGTAAAATATCTTGCCCTCATCCCTAAGAAGGGTGAAGCCCTGCATTCAAGTGAATTTCTCTTGATTTCTCTCTACAATGTCATCTAAAAGATTCTTTCAAGGATCCTAGTTAGAAGACTCAAACCCTCGTTTAAGAATATCATAGGACCGTAGAAAACTAGATTTGTTTAAGGCAGGTAGATATCATATGCAATCTTGGTGGATCGTGAGGTAGTTCATACCTTATCATCTACATAATCTCCAAGTATTCTCGTAAAGCTATATCTCTCTAAAGCATATAATACATTAAATTGGGAGTTTTTGTTATCGGTCCTTGTCGCGTTTGACTTCTCCCTGACATGGATCAAATGGGTTAAGGCAATAATAACAACATCGTTCTTCTCATTCTTGGTGAATGGGGTGCCCTCCCATACCTTTTGAGGATCGCAAGGGCTTCAAAAAGGGGATCCTTTATCGACTTTCCTCTTCATCATTGTTGTGGAAGGCTTGAGCTTCCTAATTAAAGCTGAAGTTGTCTCTAGGAACCTTATAGGCATTAAGATATCCCATGGAACCCTACGGATAACTCACCAACAATTTCTAGATGAGAACATGTTGTTTCAGAAGCCATCACTAAGAGTGGCGAAGAAAATCAACGTGATTCTGGAGACATTCCAACAAGCTTCAAGCACTTAGATAAGTGGAGAAAATTCGGACATATTCTTCTTCAATACTCACCTAACAGTCAAAAACCACCTAGCTAGAACCTTGGGATTTAGAGTGGGAGAGCTTTCCAGCACTCATCTAGGGGTTCCTCTGGTCTCCAATTCCCTCAAGATTACAATCTGGAAAGAGTTGTTGTCTTGTATCGACAAGAAACTATCGAGCTGGACATTCAGATCCCTTAATTCAACAAGGCGATTGGTTTTCTTGAAATTGGTCCTGCAGGCAATTCCAATATACCAACTCTCGGCATTGTCTACACACAAAATTATCTACAGAGAAATGACAACAAAATTTCATGAATTTCTCTGGTCTAGGACTCAAATCAGACAAAAATGGGCATTGGTGGCATGGGACAAGTTATGTAAACCAAAATCCCACGGTGGCCATGGCCTAAAAGACCAAAAGACATTATCCCATGCTCTCAGTGCCAAGGTGTGGTGGAGGTGGATACAACATAAGATATGGAAACAAGTGTGGAATGACACATATGGGATTGAGCGTGGACTACAACGCCTAAAAGACCATTTGCAGCTCACTAATGGAATCATGGTCTCAAACCTAGCTAAAGCCCAACAAGCCTTCATCCGATCACATAGATTTTTAGGAGGTTGTTCTAGTAGATGGGAGGGAAGCAATTAAGGCCAACGAATGAGGTCACAATCTCAGATGTTGTGGGAGCACTAGGTCAGTGGCAAATGCACCCCATTCCACGACGCAAGTGAGATTTCCTCCCAGTGGTGCCAGGGAAGGGGAGGGATGAGGCCCTCGCATTGCCAACCATTGTGGATAGAAGCGGGAGCAATACGGTGGGAACCGCTTGGGGTGGAGGTTTTCGAGTGTGTCGAGGGTGAGGTAGTGGAATTCATGGAGGCTGATGTCTAACTACTTGAGGAGGAGACAAAGGTCAGGGATGGGTGGATTAGCATGGCAGAAATGGTGGCACAAAGACATCCCACACCAGAAGAAGCTCTCATATGATGGGATTTTGGAAGGATGGTGGGTGAAGGAGAGGACAATCTCTTCAAAGTGATGACCGCAATGAAGCCCCTACATGACAAGGATTGCAGCATTGCTTCATGGAAAATTGTCATGGCCTAATTCAATCCTTGATGGACAAGGTAGATGTGGGAAAGCGAATTAATCAGGAAAATCATGAGGAGCTGATGGAAACTTTGGAACACATGCATTACTCCCAGTGCCATGTCAGGGATTGACTAGTGGTATTCTGGTAGGGACAAAACCATTTAGTGGAGAAAGTGGAAAAGCTAGAGACTTGGATGGCACACTTCGAAGGGCACATTCAGTGCATGGGGGATTCACTGGGGGAGAAATACCATTACATGTGGGTCCATATTGGGGGATATATATTGAAGAATAAATGACATAATAGATATATAGGAAGTAAGAGGTTTTTATATTATCAGGTATAAATAATGAATCTCAAAGTTAATAAAAAAATATAAAGGGGTAGAAAAAATGTTAATAAAAAAATGGATACCTACAATATCTAGTGAAAGTACGGATTTTTGAAATTGGAAAAGTGTATTGGGTTCAAATTGGTATGGGGTGGAATAATGTGATTTTTAGAGTTATTTTCCAATATGTAGTCAAATTAAGGGTATTGTTTAATATTCCACGAATGCACGTGATATGTCAGAGGTTGATTGAGTGAAGCCCCCCGTGGTTCAGTGCAACTTCCGTCTTCTGCCTCCTCCAGGAAATGCATCGAATAAACTAGATTCTGTCACCTCCGACAATTAGTATGTCCTCTGGTTTTTGTTATGTTTTATATGTCTATTGGAGCCTATGGCCCTCTAGTTTGTGGACATTGTGCCTAGTATCTTTTTTGTATTTTTGCCATCTCTTGCAAACTTTGGTCAACAAACCTAGTTGGAGTGAGAACACATGTTCTTTTAAAGCATCAGATATATATATATTTTTTAAAATAAATAGAATGTTGACTTAAAAAAAAAAATATCATAATAAAAAATAAATTATTATTGGAATTAGAAATCATAGACTAAACACATGATATAGATATAGTGGCATTAATGTATTAAAAATTTACCATAATAATTATCCCAAAACATAAACTTCAAATGGAAAAAACAAAGTCAATTAAACATTTACTATTTATATTTACTAACTAAACCGGTTATGGAAATAAATTTTCACCAGTAATGGATGATATTAGATTATGTAAAATTTAATTAGTAGATAAATAATATGATCAAGCACTAATAATATTGATCTAGTTATTTGAATATGCTATTTTGTGGGAGCTTACAAGTTTGAATGTAAAAAAGACTATGTTATGTGTAACTTTATTCACCAAATAATTAGTATGTGCCTCAAATAATAATTTCCAATGTAACTAGTTCAACATGATTCACAAGGAATAATTTACTAGCGGTTAAAAGAACTTCGTTATACTAAAAAATGATTTCATTTGTTTTCCTCGGGAATGAGTTTATTTTATAACGAATAATTGGGAAGATTTTGAAACTTTAATGTTTCCCAAATAAATAAAATATTAGCGTAAAAAATGAAATACTTACCATACATCATAAGTGTTGATTTGGAATTAAAGTGTCTCTTACTACATCCGTAGCCGACAACAAAGTGAAGTCTTGTAAAGGAAGAATAGCCCTATTATGGAAATTATTAGATCCATGGTAATTCGTAAGAAGTTGAAGTATTCATTTATAGCTAATGCTATAACAACAGTAGATTATTTCGAAGTCCATTTATTTCAGTTACACGAGCCAATTCATAAGAAGTGTGGAGTGGGTTTAAAATCATTTTAACTTATTTTTGTGTTATGTGAAGTATGATTTATGTTAATGTTCATAAAAATAGAAGCCGTGACGTTAAAATGCACACAAGACACTAAAATTTACTTCAACCTAAACTAGATAATCACTACGATTCTCATTGTAAAATTTACTTCAAATTATGCTAAATAACAAAGATAAGGCCAAACCGAAAAATCGGTTATGGATGTAAAGAGAACGAGCTAGAAATTAATGAAGAGGCATGGGCAGTCCCTATAGGTCAAATGAAAAAGAAACCTACATGGATGATAATAAAATTCACTAAATTATATTAAAAAAATGTATCCTCAATTAGTTATATAATAATTTTTTTTAGCTATGGAATAAATTGGAAAGAAGGAAACGGAATATGCCATGTTAACATGGTATGATTCCCCAATGCATAGGTTATAATAACACGTAGGCATCGATTGAATTAGAGAAATACATGTAAGTAATATATTACAAATGGGTTTGCACGATTAAATATATTGTTGTTTTTGTAATTAGGTAATAGAGTTTATTTTTTATAAGAAGTAAATGATTACAAATATCAATGTACACTAACTATACAGTTAATTAGCAATATATTAATAATTTTTTTATTTCTAAAAATCTTAAATGAAGTTAAAAAAAGAAAATTTGGATAAAGTTTAGTTAAAATTATCTTAAATAAATAAATATATATATATATATATATAGATAATAGAGATTTATTTGAGAAATCAGGTATACAACAAGCAAAAGTTTCTATGTAAAAGGGAATAAAGCATACAGAATATTAAGGATTTTGTATATTACAAAGAAACTCCATGAATGTTGTGCATAAATATTGACTATCTCTTCAATTAAGAGGTTGCTAGTATATGTTTTTTTTAATGTTAATTGAGGTTTTAGGTGCATCCCTTGGGACTCATTTTTATATTTGAGTCAAGAAGTTAATGGACTAGTTTATACTGGTTTATTAGTTAGGTATAGTTAAATGATAATTTGCCATGTATATAAATAAAAGGATTCATTTTGTAAAAAGAAGATTATAATTCTATATGATAAAGTAAATATATATAATAAAAGTACTTGAAGTATTTTAGATGATTAAGTGAAATCCTATTTCTAATCTTGGGGCATGGAATTATCACTAGTATATAGTTAGAAATTTATAAAATTCATTTTTGAAAATTGGTTGGCAACTTTATGTAACTCACTAATGCTTGATATAAATTATTTTGTGGTTGTATTCTAAACACATTTCGTGATTTTTATTATGGAATATTTATTAGAATTTAATAAATATATTAATAAGCTATATAAAATCAACAAAAATAGTTTTTCTTTCCATTCAAGAAAAATGGGAATTTTGAGTTAATTTGACAAAGGAAAAATTTGATTTAATTGGATTTAGTAATTCAAATAGGGTAAGTAGTGTGCATAAGTAGTATAGAAAATAGATATCTTGTGTATATTTTCTTCCTTGATAGATGTTTAATTTGAATAAGTAGTGGAAACAAACTATCATTGAATTATGTCATTAGATTGTGTTATACAAGATTACAATGAAACATTTAAAACAGTGACAGAAAAATGTATTTTAAGAGGTGAAGTGGTCATTTTCAAATTATGTATGAAACAGCTAGGTGATTATTTTATATAGATAATGGTTTAGTGAGTGATGATAAATATTCCTTGTTATGTGTGTATCAAGGAGCTTGCTCACCATATCTATTATATTTGATAATTAATAAAAGAAACTAAATTTGAGTTAATTTCTTATCCCACTTCTACATTGCAGATAATTTCAAAAATGGTTTTTCTAAAGATGATATTGAATTTTTCAAGTCAGGTATATTTGTAGTCTTGAATGATGACCAATGAAAAGAGCTGTTCATTATGTCAAATATAGAATCCGTGGGAATATGGTATTGTAAATCGTTAAATCTAGTATAAATAAAGAATAATATAGGTCAATAGAAACAAATATCTAAACTATGAAAATATAAGAACAAAGGTCATCATTTTGTATATATATTTTCCTCTTTTGAATAATTATAATACTAGTTATTTATTTATTGGTTTTAAGTACTATTGAAGATACGTTATATTTAGCTAAATCCATGATTGATTATTGATACATAATGTTTTGTGTTAGACTAACAACCGATCACAAAATAGTTCTTCTACAATTTATCAAAAAAACAAAACCTTCTTTCACATCCAAAATGATTCTTGTGTTGACATTTAAAAACCTTATCCATGTCTAATATAGTGAATTCCATTATACTTTCATCCATCCCATTTAGTATTTCTATGCTTGTTATTTTTTACGTTGAGAAAAAAACACCATATATGAGTCTATTCAATCAAAATTATATTTATTTGATTCGAAATAAATACAGGCAAGTATTAAAAGGTCAGCCAATAGGAATAGTGAGGATGAAAATCACATCATAGTGAAGAATTGTTCAAGTAATGTTGTAGTTGAATTCGATGCACACTTGCTACTCAGTTTATTATCTTATATTAAAAGATTACTAGATATTAGGAGTTGAAAATGGATGGTGAAAAATAATACTATACACTTGCTAATTGAATCATTAGTGGTGCTTTTATAGTTAATCATTCTCCCATTCTCTTTATAATTATGAGCATAGACATCCCTCTACTATGTTGATATCTATCTACAAGGTTGGTGATCAAAATAGGTTCACTCATGATATTAATAGCATGGATAAAATTTTAGTTCTAACTATTCATTTTCAACTTCTTCATTTACTTGAGATTTAGACTCTAAAAGAAGAAATTATAGTAGAAAATGGGCATTAAATACAACTAAAATATCACCTAGTTTATTTATCACTATAATGTGCTTTGCATCATCCATGATCCTAATAGGTTACCTTCTCATGTGTAAGAAATCCTCTTTTATGGTTACAATAATAATTAATCATGAATGTCATATAGAGAGCCTTCTGGATCCTTCCAGCAAAGGAGGTGTTTTACAAATAATCTCAAATAACATTGTAGTAATCATAATATATTTTAGTTCCCATCACTTCCAATTTCACTAGTAAAAAAACTAAAAGATTAAAATGAAACTACAAATAAGTGGATGATGTAACAATTTTTCATTTTGATTCCTATTTAGGGCCACTTAATAGATATTATATAAAGGTTTCTTTCGATGAAAGAAGCTGTATTATGAAAATTAATTAGTGGAAATAAATGTATTTTCTTATTTAGATTCTCAATGTGGTGATCAACAGAAAAGTGAACTATCTATAATGAAAAAGGAAGGTTGATCATACCCTAATATTCAATGATATTTTGGATGAAATTTTCTTGATGTTTTGGATGAAATTTGGGATGAAACGATATTCCTTTATGGCTACTTATATAAGTGAAGAGGTGAGTAATCATATCACATACATTAACGTTCTTAGCATGGTTTGAAATGTTATATATATATATATATATATATATATATATATATATATATATATATATATATATATATAGATATATATATATATAATTGGACCTATTTAGGATACTAATTAAGCTATTTAGCCTAGAAATGAAGGATAATGATCCCATGGAAATCACTATTAAATTAAATCCCTTACTCATGATGATTATGATATTTCTATGAATACTAAAATTTCTCTCATGGCCTTCATCAAGGTCTTGTACTCCACATATTCCCACTATCTTGAATCACTTTAAGTGTTTGGATAACTAAAGTCCCTCAACTTTGACACATTGGTGTAGAAAAATGTAGATCATGAGAAGGCTTCTAAGAAGAAAATAAGTAAATATGATAGTATGATGTTCCTTGCTCAAAAAGGCAAGAATCAATCACATGATTTTTTGAGCAAGAAACTAGTAACAAACAACGTGCAAAGACGAATTTAATAGCTAGGGTATTAGGCATAATCATGGTCAGTGGTATGATATTAATTTTTCTCATTTTTTGTAAGAATATACATGAAGCAAGGACATCTAGAATCTCATGGGAGAAGATAGAAGACAACCAAAAATACAAGGATGAAAGTTGTAATGATCGTAGATCGAATCATTTTATTGTTTCTCACTATAATTGACATAAATAAATATTTATTCAAATTTTCATTTGACTCATGGAGGGATGGTTGGTTTCTTGACACTAGTGATACTTGTCATGTGACATTTCAAAAATATTTTCTTGGAGAATTAAATTTTAATAGTGAGTGAAATTGAACTTATAGATAAATTGAGGCTCAAACATGTTGCAATTGGCACTGCCAAGTCTAATTTAAATATGCTCCCAAATTTTATTTTGAATGAATTTATTCATATTCATGTGTTATGGAGAAATATTCTATCTTTTTTGAATATCTATAGTAAAGGCCATCCCAGTGACATGTTTTATGGAAAAAATGAAATAATTAGTTCTTATGACAACATGTTTACCATGAGAGGATGGGATCATCACAAAATGTTGAATTTGAAAAGGAAATTTTCATTAGAACATAACTCTAAACACATTTATCACTATCATAAAGGTACATTATCTTCTGGTCACTTGTGACATACTAGATTTGGTAACATGAACTATGATAGTCCCAATATGCTGAAAAAAGGGTTTTTAAAGTTGTCTTAAAGGAATTTAATCAATGTTACAATTATATCCTAAGGAAACACCATAGTTAATATTCTCATTACTATACTCCAACATCATGTATACATATAGAATCGGTACACTCTAATTTGTGTGGCTCAAATCCTATTTCATATTATTTTATCATCAACTACTCATGTATTTCTTGGGTTTAATTTTTGAAACATAAGTTTCAATCATATAAAATATTTAATAATTTTGATATATGAATTGAAAATGAACAACAACATAGTATTATCACTCTTGATACTAATAGTGGATTAGAATATAGTTATAGTGTGTTTGAAATTTATCTTATCCAACATGGAATTGAACATGAAAGAAATATTCGATACAATCCTCATAAAAATGGTGTATCAAAATGAAGGAATATAGTACTCTTCAATGTGGCACGTCCAATGTTATTTTACAAAAAATTGAAGTTCATATTTTAGGATGATGAAATACTATGTGTAGTATATGTGAGAAATAGAACTCCATATCATGATGTTGGGAACAAGAATCATTAGGAAATTTGTTATGGCCCCATTCCTTTGGTAATGCATCTCAAGTTTTTTGTTTCCACCTAGTGTGCTTCAATTTACAAGTAAATGAAAAAACTCATTGTAATGATTCAAAATAATGTATTTTTAGGGTGATAAAATACAACCAATAAATATGATCTGATCATTATAATAAACAATAATTTAATTCTTTCCAAAGGCATAATTTTTCTTAAATCCATAAAGAACAACAAATTGATTAAGCATCAACTTGATCATCCACATAAATTCACCCATGTAGATACATATCATGAATTTGATGATGTAATTCCACATATTTAATGTGATATCCCTATCTTGGAACAACATATGTAATCTATTTTTGAATTTTCATCTAACTGTCATGAGAAAAATCTAGCCTCTTCATCAACAAAGTGATTTTAATTAGATAATGTGATTGAGAAGGTTGGAAGGTTGAATACCAATGGTAATGCTAAACCATACAAATAAATGGAGCAAACTACACCACCATAGAAATAAGGGCTCATAAATTCTTTTGAAAATGTTCATCCCAATAAGGTTTAGAATACAACACCTAGAATATCAACAAAACAATATGATGGGTGTCATGAAGATAATTCAGATTCAAGTTATGTAAATGATAAGGTTGTTTCACTTGATTGTGATATGAATTTATCTAATAATATTAAATTATTTTCCCTTTAAAAATATACTTCTCATGACCAGATGGTACACATATAGAAGAGTATGGTGATCTTATTAAGATCGAGACAAGAACATTGGTGGGTATTCCATTTGGAAGAAAACTAGTTGGCAACAGATTGATCTATAAAAAAAGTAAATATTGAATGTCTTTCCTAACAAGCATAAGGTGAGACTTGTGGAAAAATTTATATACATAGAAAGAAGATGTATATTACAAGGGTTATTTTACCTAGTAGAAAAATGGGCTACCGTATTTTCATTCTTGGATTTGGTAGCATAGAATAGGTAGATGGTTCAACACCTGTACATGAATAGAACCTGTTCAATGTAAAGCTTAAATAGAATTTGTATGTGTCTTAACAAGAAGAATTTATTATGAAGTTACAATAAGAAATGGTATGTAAGATCATAAATTATTTATATGTCCTAAAAAAATCTCCTTGCGCATGGTGAAAAAAGGTACTTGAGAATATTTGGAAGGTTAGTTTCAAACAAAATCTTGCAAGAAAATTTTATTTGTCAAGAATATTGGAAAATCTATTATATATCTTGTTGTATAAGTAGATGATATTTTAATAATAGATAAAAATGAAATCTTACATTTCATTGATAAAGAACAAATAGAAGAATGGATTTTGGAGGAAATATGTTTGACATATTCACTACTACCTTGGTATTAAGTAATTCAAAATCAAATGATGTACTAATCTTCGAGGAGAGATGCATGACAAAGAAATCGAGTAAATATGGCTTGACTAATTGTAATCTTTTCATTACTACAATGAACCAAAATCTAAAGATAACACTGAAAGAAAAAAAAAATTTGAGGATGTAAATAAATATCTAAAACTTGAGGGGAATCTTGTTTACCTTAATACTATGAGATTTGATATTTCAATCGTAGTTGAGACACTTTCTTTGTTCACATGAAAATCTTGCAAAGGATAATTTTTTGTTACAAAGATAATTCTAAGGCACTTGAATGAAACTAAATATGTTAGGCTCATATACTATGCAATGTATGAGTTCAAAACGGTTAGACACGCACATTCATGCATTTTCTAGGACAAGGAGAATGTAGTGTCTACTTCATGATACTTCACAATTCTTGTATGACACAAACTATTCATTACTATAGATTCCACTACAGATGCAAAGGCTATTACTGTTGTTGGAGAATAAGGGGATATTGTGTCACTCAAGAAGATTGTATAGTATATGTGAATAAAACAAGTGTAAAATACTCAAAAATTGAGTAATAACATCTCTACAATCAAGTAGGAAAATAATCCTACATTCCATTATCGTACCAAGCACACCAACATGAAGTACCATTTGATTCAACATCATGTAGAGATACAAACATTTATTAAATAAATTGTTCCACAAGTTCATCAACTTTAGATATCTTCATGAAAGCACTTGTTAAAGAAATTCTGAAAACTTTAGAAAAAGGCTTCAATATATAAACACCCCTTCTAATTATGAGAAGTAGTGTACTTTATCTAGTTAATCTGGATAAATGAACAATAATGTAAATGTATAAAAATAATCAGTGGACTTGTGAAAAAGATGAAACTAAATGTCACATTTCTCTCTTTATATTAATATATATATATATATAAACTCTCTTTATATATATATATATAGATATATATATATATATTTCATCAAAATATAGTTTAAAATAATAGAAATTTTTTTTTTTTACATATATTATATTTTTTTGTAAGCTGGGGCGGGACTCTCCGATTTACATGTCCATTATGTACCCCTCTACGGGGAGGGGTAGCACAAGATTTGAACCTAAGACTTCCGGTTTGGTGAGACTTCATTTCCACGGCCCTTACCACTTGAGCTACCCCATGTAAACATTTTTTACATATATAAATTTGTTTAGAATTTATTTTTATTTAAAAAAAATATTCCATTGAACAATAAGCAATTTTACACGACACTTTATATGTTTAATAATATGTTTAATAATATTTTTAGTAAAATCACTTAAACTGTTAAATAATATTAATAACGTTATACGTATTTACAAACGCTTACAGTTAGATTATTACAAAGTGAATTAAGTGTTGTTGTATTATCATCTAACCTTATTCAACCATTTTGATTTGTTTCCGATTTTGATCTTTTATTCGCCCAGATTTCACAGTTAGATGTGGATTTCACATCAAACATAAATATTTAATATTAGAACTTAAAACTAATATACTAATGTTTTTTAAATTAATATTAATATTAAATTAATAGGAATATTATTATGATGTTATTTTTTAATAATTATTAATAATATTTGATAAAATATTTATCGTTAGTTTGTTATATATATATTAATTAATTATTAGCTTTTGGTTAAGGAAAAGCTATAAATTTCATTTATATTAGAAATTTTTTTATTTATATTAATTTAGTTTGATGCTTTTTTAATTATTTAAATTAACTAATAGTGCTTAGTTAATTAAATATAAATTTTAAAAAAGTTTATCCACTCGAAGAAAATTTTTATGTGATTCAACAAATTTTTCTGTGATTCATGTCATAGGAACGAATTAATTTCCTCATTGTCCATGTAATATCTTCTCTCTTTATAAAAGCGGAAAAATAATAAAATATTTTTAAATATATAATTTAGAAAATTCTTAAAACAACACCATATGATAAGTTATGGTTTCTCTCACCTCCCTAATTTTGACGAGAATTGCAATAGAGGACACTATTGAAAGCACTATCTATGGCACTCATTGCTCTGAAATCCCTTCCTATGACAAGCATTGCAGTGGAGGCTAACGCTACTAAAAGCATTATATATCACTGTAATTGACTTTGAGATTGAACAGGTAATTCACTTTGAGATTGAACATTTGTTAAAGCAGTGCTCATGTGATTAGCAACGTCCTGCATACGCCATTTGCAAAGCCCCCATGAGGCTAAGGATGATATCCTTTTGTTGATTTCGTGCTTTTTCCTTTATTCCTATTTACAATGGAAACCTGTCATAACCCTCAATATGAATAAACAAATTAATAATTAAATACCCCACGATAAATTTTTTTATTTATTTATTATGTACAGGGAATATAATCGTTACCATAGCCAAGTCTTGGCATAACCTTTGGTGTCATATTAATTATAAGATCTACGATTAATGTTTATTTATTAACCGGCGTCCTCTCATCTGCAATGTTAGACTGTGGAATTTAATTCGACTCATACACTATTCAAGACTGACCATACGGAGGATATATTATCGCATTCCAAGTGTATCTGATACACGCCAGGTGGCCCCTTTCCGATGTTGCTATCCATCGATCTTGCCACGGATCGCGAGGGTGGCTCTGGCATTGATTATCCTTGGGGGTAGATCAGACCTCAGGATGCCGATAGCGATCCACGGAGGAGATTCATTCCCGCGCTCTCCCAGGATTCATTGGGGTTTTACTCCTTCTGTCTCGGCTAGGGTTCTCATTTGTTTCTTCCGCCGAGAGGTCGCTCCGGGGGTTCCATTCGCGCGGCAGCTGAAACTTGGCCTGTTGCTCCGGCAGCTCTGTCTTCAAACGCATCTTGGTACCAATGAATTTCTGAACCAGTCTTTGATACGCGTACCATTTATCAGGTTACAGTGTGCTTTTTACAATATATTTTCTTTGTTATTGTCTTCTGGTAATAGTTTTATCGATGAAGACTTATCCTCTAATCAATTTGTTTGGTGCGATGGAAACAGGAATCGGTTCTTGGCGAGGTAGCGAGACTGCGCATCCTTTAAGCTACTCCCGACATCTCAACTTGAGGTAAGCGCTCCACCCTTAGAGAGAAATAGCTGCGTTTCCATGCCGGATGTTTAATACTTATCCTTTGCCTGGTCAGGGTTGCGTTTTCCATGGATGGTTTTGTTTACCCTCGACTTCTCAGTTGGTGAGAGGGCCTTTGCCGTTACTGTTATCGGCTTCCAGCCATGGGTTTTCACCCTTAGGTTTTCCTATTTAAGATAAGGCTATTTCGTAATTTAATACTCTTTAGGTTTCTTATTGTAAAGGTTAAAGTGTGGCCGCGAATCCCTGGAATTCGATTCGGCCCACTTGCACAGTTAATGACGAAGACTGGTTATTTCATCCAAATGTTTATGTAGTTAAGAACAGTATATTGCATGCCGAGAGCAGCTCGTCTCTGTGCAAATATAAGCTTTTCTATTTACATTTTTCATACTTTATTTTACTGTGACAGTTCGCAGGAATTAATCTTTTGAGGGTTCACTCTCAGGGTTTCCGATTATTTCTACCTTTTTGCAATAGGAATTATCGTTCTGAATGGTTACCTACATGTTCTCTTCTCGGTTTATATCTGATTATTTACTGTATAAATATATAGTGATGCCTGCAATCTCCCATAGTCGGCCATCTGCTGAGTATATTTTCTTGTACAGTAATAGTTAGTCTCGAGTATTATGTATAACATGAAATACGTTTTCTTTTAAAATGACTTGTTCGACGTCTTTCTGGGTTTGTATTCGTTATGCTTTTATCTTCGTTTGCTCCTCAGGAGTTTCCATATTTCGAATTGATTATATACAATTCCGTTATGGTTTATATGAAGTGCCTTAAGATTTATATGAGATGCCTTCAGGTTTATATAAAGTGCCGACCTTCTTTTCATGGCGATTCTGTTCTGATAGCTCAGATAACCCATATTAGAGTTTAATCATTTATTCGTATTACTGTAGCACTGTACAATGTAATACCTCTGTTTTTGATAGAGAAAGCATGGAATCGTATTTACTGTGAAATCCTTTGAGAAGTTTATCTGTCATTATAGGTTTGAGGGAGCAATCTCGCCTCGAATCTGGTATGTTAATGTTGGTTTTATATAGTTTGTTTTCTTTGCATGCTATATGCCGAATACGAAACCCTTTAATTCAGTTTTACAGTATTTCTTATAATCATGGTCTGTAATTGAGGGAAGACCAGGTACGGCAACCGCCTCCCAAACTTCCTAATGTCCTGTTCACTAAGTGAGTTAATAATTTTCTTTTTAATGCTTATCTGAATATATGAACTTTCTTTTGTTAAACTGAATACTAAGATTCAGTCGTCTGGCCATCTAACCGCCAGCGCCCTACTTACTCAAACTGTGAACTAAATCTAACTCAGATGTTACTATCTTGGGCAGAAGCCCTTCTTTCTGAACTGTGATTCTTACCCTGTTCAATAAACTGATTCTATGATGACAGCGTTCATTAACAACCACAGTTATCTATTATTGTAAATTTGTCAATTCTTCTGCAATTAAAACTATAATATCAGTACGCACCTGTTCTATGGAGATTGTCAATTGCTTCTGTTCTATGGAGATCACTCCTGAACGCTTGTTTTCCACCCAACCACGAGATTAGTCGATACAGACTAATCTCCCCCCAAGCTCATTTGCCAGGCCACTGCCTCAACAAATGTCATGCACTTTCTGCGTCGGTGCTATCTGGTCATCACCAGACATTAGCACCTCTTTTCCTTTCTGCTATCTTTTTTTTCTTTTGTCTCTTTTTTCCCGCCTGTTCCTTAACAACCCGGGTCTCTCCCTTTTCCATTCTTTATGGAAGGATAGGGAAATAGTTAGGGGTTTGTTCTCCCTTTCTTGATAACTGTTTCTTTACATATTTATACATGTGTTTAAAGAAAATTCATCCAGTAGAATTTAACAATGACTTCCTTATCAAGATTACCATAGGTAATTAAATTAATTCAGTTCCAGTTTGGAATTCATAATGTTTTCACCATGATAAAGAAGTAATAATGTCTGTTTTTACATTTTCCCTATAATGGTAAAAAAAAAAGACAGATAATTTATTTACATAATTATTCGGTCGTCACATCTCCTCCCCCTGAGATTGGACACCGTCCCGGTGTCTTTCAGCCACGAACAGTGCTGGATAAGATCTCCTCATCAGTTCTTCGTCCTCCCAAGTAGCTTCCTCGGGTCCATAGTGTCGCCACTGGACCTTAACTTGGGTAATAGCTCGTTTCCGCAGCTGCACTTCTCTCCGATCGAGAATGTTCAGAGGTTCGACCAGAACCTCTCCTTCCGTTTCGACCTGCATTGCACAATTTTGAATTAGTTTTTCCTTCTAATAACAATTTCAACAGTTTTTTTACAGCATTAGCTATTACCTGGATATCTCGACATTGAATAACATGCCTAGGATCATAAACATATTTCTTGAGTATTGAAACATGGAATACGTTGTGGACTCGAATGTGGCTTGGCAAAGCGAGCTGATATGCCACTGGGCCAATCCTTGCCAGGATCTGGAAGGGTCCACAATATCGGGGTGCCAATTTGGCACATTCGCTCCATTGTAAGGTACTCCTTTTTGTTTGGATTCTGATATATACATGATCACCAACCTGATATTCCTTAAATCTTCTCTTCCGATCAGCGAAATTTTTCTGTCTGTCTTGAGCAGCCTTCAAATTCACACGCACCTTTTTCACCATTTCTTCCATTTCTTTAAGCATCTCAGGTCCCAAGTTCAGTTTATCTTCGGGTCCTCCCCAATTAGTAGGTGTTCGGCATTTTCGACCATACATAACCTCAAAGGGGCTCATCTGTGTAGAGGTGTGATATCCATTATTATATGCGAATTCTACTAGATGTAAATATTCTTCCCACAACGTGGGTTGTTGCATCACGAATGCCCGCAGCATATCTTCCACCACTTGATTAACTCGTTCAGTTTGTCCATCGGTCTGGGGATGGTATGCGGTGCTGAAATTTAGTTGAGTTCATAAATCAGCGAACAGTGTTCTCCAGAATGCTGATGTGAATTTCACATCGCGATCGGAAATTATCACTTTCGGCAGTCCATGAAGCTTAAACACGTTTTGCATAAAAACGTGAGCAATTTGTGGGGCTCTGTACGTGGATTGAACCGGTATAAAATGTGCAGCCTTACTTAGTTTATCCACTATCACCATAATGGAATCATTGCCCTTTTTTGTCTTAGGTAACCCTGTGATGAAGTCCATGGAAATAATTTCCCACTTCCATTCTGGAATCGGTAAGGGTTGTAACAGTCCTGCTGGGTGCTGGTGTTCGGCTTTAATTTGCTGACATTCCAAGCATCGTGATAAATACTCAACAATGTCCTTCTTCATTCCTAGCCAAAAATACTCTTTTCGAATGGCGGTAATCATTTTCTGATATCCTGGATGCCCTGCATAATGTCTGACATGGAATTCATCCATAATAAAATTTTTTATTTTGTCTTGACTAGGTACATATAGTCTTTGTTTAAAATGTATCATTCCATCTTTATTCAACTTATAATCTGATTGGTCTGTCAAGCCAGCAGATTGCTGTAGTTGCAGTTTTAATTGCTGATAGTTAACATCCTGTCTTGAAGCTTCTTTAATCATCTCCAAAACGGGGCTCTTCCACTCACTAACAGAGACTTCATACAACTGTTGTACTTTCCGGCTTAAAGCATCTGCTACTCGGTTTTCCTTCCCTTGTAAATGTTTTATCTCAAAGTCAAAACCACTTAGAAAATCCACCCATCGTGCTTGTCGTGCGTTTAAGGTGGGTTGACTGAAATAATTGGTCAAACTATGGTGATCAGTGAGCAGTAAAAATTTTCTGCCCACCAGATAATGTCTCCACATTTTTAAGGCGTGGATGACAGCGGTCAATTCTAAATCATAAGCAGAATATTTCTGTTCATGCTCCTTCAATTTTCGAGATTCGTAGGCAACTACCCTACCTTCTTGCATTAACACTCCACCGACTCCTTCTTTGCTTGCATCTGTACATACTACGTAATCTTTATCAGGATCAGCTATTCTTAAAATAGGAGCTGTGGTGAGTAGATGCTTCAACTATTCAAAACTCTTTTGGCAGTTTGGGGTCCACTGAAATGCTTTCCCTTTTTTCTGCAATGAGGTAATGGGGAATGCAACCCTCGAGAATCCTTCTACAAATCTTCTATAATAACCAGCCAGACCCATAAAGGATCGAATATCTGCCACATCCTTTGGTACAGGCCAGTCCATTATGGCCTGTATTTTCTCTGGATCAACGGCAATTCCTTCCTTACTAATCACATGACCCAAGTACTGGATTTCTTCTTTGAAGAAGTCACACTTACTAAATTTTGCATTAGTTGATGGTCCCAAAGGGTCTGTAGCACCTTTCTGAGGTGTTCTTGATGTTCCTCCACAGTGCGAGAATATACTAGTATATCATCAATAAATATCAGTACAAATCTATCCAAATATTGGTGAAAAATGTTGTTCATTAAACACATGAAAGTTGCGGGGGCATTGGTAAGGCCGAAAGGCAATACCACGAATTCATAGTGGCCGTATCTGGTTCTAAAAGCTGTTTTAGCGATGTCCTGCTCCTTAATTCGGATCTGATGATAACCAGATCGCAGGTCAATTTTTGAAAATACCGTCGCGCCCTTCACTTGGTCAAATAGTTCGTCGATCCGAGGCAAAGGATACTTATTCTTAATGGTTAACTTATTTAATTGACGGTAATCGATGCACATCCGGAAGGTTCCATCCTTCTTCTTAACAAACAGCACTGGGGCTCCCCACGGAGACACACTAGGACGTATGTAATTCTTGTCCAACAATTCTTGCAGTTGCATTTTCAATTGTGTCAATTCGGGTACGCTCATTCTATATGGTGCACGAGATACTGGTGCTGTACCGGGAACCAATTCAATAGTGAAATCTATGTTCCTTTTCGGGGGCAGCCCAGGAATTTCCTCTGGAAACACATCTGTGAATTCCTGGATTACAGGGATATTATTTAGGATGGTTGTTTTATCTTTAGAATCCGCATAACCCACCTGAACAGCATAGATTTGGCATCCTTTCCGAACACATTTTGCAAGTTGATTTGTTGTTATTGGTCGCACTTGTACCGGTCTTTTAATCCCTTGCATCTCTTTTTTATTCCCCAGGGAGTCTTTAAAATAAATAATCTTGGTCTTACAGTCCACTAGTGACCAGTGCTTTTCCAGCCAATCCATTCCAATGAGAATATCATAGGAACCAAGGGGAAGCACATTTAAGTCTCCCATTATTGGCTGTTCGGCTATGGTAAAGGAACAGTCTTTTATTTTAGCTCCCACTCGCCTTTTGGCCCCCGTGGCTAATTGCACCAGCCATGGATTCTTGAATTTAGTGGATTGTAATTTGCAACGTTCTACTATTTTTGGGCTTACATAACTCAGTGTAGCCCCAGGGTCAATTAAAATAGATACAGTAAGGTTTGAGATATTACCTTCAAATTCGACCATAGTGGGCTGGTATTCCCCCTGGCGGTCTTCCAATGCTGCATTAATCCTCGGTATACTGCGTACCACTTCACCGACTGTTGAGGCTTCCTGAATCTGAGATAGTTGTTCCGTCCCTTTTCGTTGTGGACAGTTCTTGATCTAGTGGGGTCCCCCACAGCCCCAGCATTGCACCGGAGGTCTGGTGACCCCTTCATTGTCCAAGCGTATCTGCTGTCCATTGCCTTTAGCTTCGTTGTTAGGCCTAAATTTGGATGCAGTTCGGTCTGTAATTCTGCTGTGGGGACTTTTGCTGTTCCCTTTACCTCCACTATTGCGATTTCCTTTGTTGTTTCCCATTGGCTTAAAGCCCTTCCTTTCACTCCACTTCTTGCCGACCGCTTCTCCCTTTTGTCTGCTTTGTTGGTAACAAATTCTGGCCTTCCGAATCACTTCATCCATTGATTTGGGATTGTCAAATTCAATCCTTTCTCGCATGTAGGGTGGTAAACTACTTACAAATCGGTGTACTTTTTCCTTTTCTTCCCTTATATATGGGACGTAACGAAGCAGGGAAGTGAAACGAGTGATGAACTCGTCCATAGTCTGCTGCCCCAAACGCAAATCATGGAATTCTTTTGCCTTTTCATCGTAGAACCGTTCCGTTAGATATCTCTCCTTAAAACATTTTTGAAAATTATCCCACGTGATGGTTTGCTAAGTAACTCCTTTGACTATCTTCACTTCCTCCCACCATAAGGTGGCCTTTCCTTGCAGTTGGAAAATGGCCAATCTGGCCTTAAGATTGTGATCATACTCGTAAAGCTGAAAATATTTGTTCATGTTAATCAACCATGCTTCAGTTGCTTCCTCTTGTTCCTCGTCAAAGTGCGGGGGTTTAATTTTGCGAAATTCCCCTTGCAGCTCCATCCTTTGTCTCTTTGAAGTTTGCTGTTCATTTACATTGTCAGAACGTTCCTCCTGTTCCTCCGAACCTCCAGGGGGTATAGGGTGATTCTGTTCCTCCAACATTCATTGCTGTTCCATACTAGGATTAACAGGTACTTGATTCTATCGTTCAGATAAGCTTTTCAATATCCTCTCCTGTTCCATAGTTAGCCTAGCATTGTCTTCCCGCAGTCTTACCATTTCATTCTTCAACTCTTGTACGGTTTCTAGAATGGCCTGATTTGTAGTTCTAGCCTCCTCCCCAAGTTGAACCCATAATTCCGGATTACCTTCAAGTCCAGGCATAACCGGTCGTCGAGTGGTGTTGTCGGTTCTCCTCATCCTGTAAATTCTGGGAATCTGAATCCTGTACTTATCAGCATAAAACAAATGATAAGGAAATTTCAGGTACTACAAAAGGAAATATGTATATATATATATATATATTCTTGCCCAAAGGCCTCAGTTTTGTAACTGGGCTCTGATACCATATGTCATAACCCTCAATATGAATAAACAAATTAATAATTAAATACCCCACGATAAATATTTTTTTTTATTTATTATGTACAGGGAATATAATCGTTACCATAGCCAAGTCTTGGCATAACCTTTGGTGTCATATTAATTATAAGATCTACGATTAATGTTTATTTATTAACCGACGTCCTCTCATCTGTAATGTTAGACTGTGGAATTTAATTCGACTCATACACTATTCAAGACTGACCATACGGAGGATATATTATCGCGTTCCAAGTGTATCTGATACACACCAGGTGGCCCCTTTCCGATCTTGCTATCCATCGATCTTGCCACGGATCGCGAGGGTGGCTCTGGCATTGATTATCCTTGGGTGTAGATCAGACCTCGAGATGCCGATAGCGATCCATGGAGGAGATTCATTCCCGCGCTCTCCCAGGATTCATTGGGGTTTTACTCCTTCTGTCTCGGCTAGGGTTCTCATTTGTTTCTTCCGCCGAGAGGTCGCTCCGGGGGTTCTATTCGCGCGGCAGCTGAAACTTGGCCTGTTGCTCCGGCAGCTCTGTCTTCAAATGCATCTTGGTACCAATGAATTTCTGAACCAGTCTTTGATACGCGTACCATTTATCAGGTTACAGTGTGCTTTTTACAATATATTTTCTTTGTTATTGTCTTCTGGTAATAGTTTTATCGATGAAGACTTATCCTCTAATCAATTTGTTTGGTGCGATGGAAATAGGAATCGGTTCTTGGCGAGGTAGCGAGACTGCGCATCCTTTAAGCTACTCCCGACGTCTCCACTTGAGGTAAGCGCTCCACCCTTAGAGAGAAATAGCTGCGTTTCCATGCCGGATGTTTAATACTTATCCTTTGCCTGGTCAGGGTTGCGTTTTCCATGGATGGTTTTGTTTACCCTCGACTTCTCAGTCGGTGAGAGGGCCTTTGCCGTTACTGTTATCGGCTTCCAGCCATGGGTTTTCACCCTTAGGTTTTCCTATTTAAGATAAGGCTATTTCATAATTTAATACTCTTTAGGTTTCTTATTGTAAAGGTTAAAGTGTTGCCGCGAATTCCTGGAATTCGATTCGGCCCACTTGCATAGTTAATGACGAAGACTGGTTATTTCATCCAAATGTTTATGTATTTAAGAACAGTATATTGCATGCCGAGAGCAGCTCGTCTCTGTGCAAATATAAGCTTTTCTGTTTACATTTTTCATACTTTATTTTACTGTGACAGTTCGCAGGACTTAATCTTTTGAGGGTTCACTCTCAGGGTTTCCGATTATTTCTACCTTTTTGCAATAGGAATTATCGTTCTGAATGGTTACCTACAGGTTCTCTTCTCGGTTTATATCTGATTATTTACTGTATAAATATATAGTGATGCCTGCAATCTCCCATAGTCGGCCATCTGCTGAGTATATTTTCTTGTACAGTAATAGTTAGTCTCGAGTATTATGTATAACATGAAATACGTTTTCTTTTAAAATGACTTGTTCGACGTCTTTCTGGGTTTGTATTCGTTATGCTTTTATCTTCGTTTGCTCCTCAGGAGTTTCCATATTTCGAATTGATTATATACAATTCCGTTATGGTTTATATGAAGTGCCTTAAGATTTATATGAGATGCCTTCAGGTTTATATAAAGTGCCGACCTTCTTTTCATGGCGATTCTGTTCTGATAGCTCAGATAACCCATATTAGAGTTTAATCATTTATTCGTATTACTGTAGCACTGTACAATGTAATACCTCTGTTTTTGATAGAGAAAGCATGGAATCGTATTTACTATGAAATCCTTTGAGAAGTTTATCTGTCATTATAGGTTTGAGGGAGCAATCTCGCCTCGAATCTGGTATGTTAATGTTGGTTTTATATAGTTTGTTTTCTTTGCATGCTATATGCCGAATACGAAACCCTTTAATACAGTTTTACAGTATTTCTTATAATCATGGTCTGTAATTGAGGGAAGACCAGGTACGGCAACTGCCTCCCAAACTTCCCAATGTCTTGTTCACTACGTGAGTTAATAATTTTCTTTTTAATGCTTATCTGAATATATGAACTTTCTTTTGTTAAACTGAATACTAAGATTCAGCCGTCTGGCCATCTAACCGCCAGCGCCCTACTCACTCAAACTGTGAACTAAATCTAACTCAGATGTTACTATCTTGGGCAGAATCCCTTCTTTCTGAACTATGATTCTTACCCTGTTCAATAAACTGATTCTATGATGACAGCTTTCATTAACAACCACAGTTATCTATTATTGTAAATTTGTCAATTCTTCTGCAATTAAAACTATAATATCAGTACGCACCTGTTCTATGGAGATTGTCAATTGCTTCTGTTCTATGGAGATCACTCCTGAACGCTTGTTTTCCACCCAACCACGAGATTAGTCGATACAGACTAATATCCCCCCAAGCTCATTTGCCAGGCCACTGCCTCAACAAATGTCACGCACTTTCTGCGTCGGTGCTATCTGGTCATCACCAGAGATTAGCACCTCTTTTCCTTTCTACTATCTTTTTTTTCTTTTGTCTCTTTTTTCCCGCCTGTTCCTTAACAGCCCGGGTCTCTCCCTTTTCCATTCTTTATGGAAGGATAGGGAAACAGTTAGGGGTTTGTTCTCCCTTTCTTGATAACTGTTTCTTTACATATTTATACATATGTGTTTAAAGAAAATCCATCCAGCAGAATTTAACAATGACTTCCTTATCAAGATTACCATAGGTAATTAAATTAATTCAGTTCCAGTTTGGAATTCATAATGTTTTCACCATGATAAAGAAGTAATAATCTCTGTTTTTACATTTTCCCTATAATGGTAAAAAAAAAAGACAGATAATTTATTTACATAATTATTCGGTCGTCACAAAACCAAAACTAATTTTATACCAAAACTAATGGAGAGACCTTTTCCCACCCATTCATTTCTCTCTTTTACATTAAAGAACTAAAAAGAGAAGTAAATTTTAATTTTTGCTTTTTGCTTTGGTATTTCCATTTCAATTAAAAGCTACAGTGAAAGGAGCCCAATCAAAAACAGTCAGACTAAATCTAGACCATTTCGCACCCATTCATTTGTCTCTTTTATATAAAGATGTTAAAAGAGAAGTAATTTTTTTTGTTTTGGTTTGGTAATTCCATTTCAATTAAAAGCTACAGTGAAAGGAGCCCAATCTAAAACAGTTAGGATTGAATAACTAGTCTTCAACAAGCGAGCTCTCAACACCTACACATGGTACACATTCCACTATTTTCATATTCAACTACATAGGCATTTTGACTTACCATGCATCGCTAGAAAGGCTTCAGAGTTAAATGCCAATATATCTACAGTTTCACTGCGACCATATCGATTAATTTGTGGCTTGGTTTATGATAAAGTAACATTTGTTTTAACAGTACATACAAACAGATTATTATAATGTCATTTTCCTATTCTCTCATGATGTATATCTCACTTGACAAGAATTGAGACAAGATTCGATTCTGACCGTGAACTGTCTAGCACATTTGTTGTTATCGATGCCATTTCATGTAACTACGTAACTTGTTATCTGTCTTATTAATCTCATTGGTTATCTGTCTTATCATTGCGAGTACTGTTACCTGTCCTTTGAGATATATGGGTTAAACACGTTTATCAGTGATTTTTAACTCTTTGATGAAGGTATAGTAAATATTTCAATAGCCTATATCATATGTGAATCTAGTATTTTTCTATTTAATTGTTAGTTATCAAAGAAATTTATTCTACGGTTTCCCGCTGTAGATCTCACTTCACTGCAGTTGAGAGACATTTCAGGTTTTACCAACTGTCCAACTTGTTCACACCAATACATACTTGGTTTCATGTAACGTATAGTAATTTCATTATCCTAATACTACCAGATATCTCAGGTCTAGAGAGCATATTGTAAAATTCTAATACTTATTTAAATATAATATTTCTTATTTAATTTTTATTTATATAAAAAAAAATAACTTTAATATAATACTCTATTTTTATTTTTATTTATCAAAGAAATTTACTCAATTCCTTATGCATATCTAACTTCATAACTAGTCCAAGAGGTTCTCACTATCAAAATTTTCATTTTAATTAATTCCTTAACAAGGTCATACATGCTAATACTAATAACTATCGACTATATAACGAGGATATACTATATTTTAATAGTCTGTTGTGTTAAATTTTACATAGTGGAGATTTTGAGGAATCCCATAGAATATGTATTAAAATATAGTGGATACTTTTGCTAAAATCCCATGGGAACATATTGACTCCACATAAGTTAGCGAGTATGATAAGGTACACATTCACCAATTATAAGTGAAACAAACACACATGGGTTTATCAGATGAGTACCTTATTGGTCTATCAAAGTAGGAGGAATAATTTTCTGCAAGATTGGTCTGGGTACTTGGCTTTGGAGGATCTGCATCTGTGGGTTTTATGTTGCTATGCTAAATTGGGTAAAGATGCTCTAGCAAACATTGTTCAACATTGGATCTCTTCGGGAAAGGATATGGGTTGGAAGAAAATTTCCATTGGAAGAGGGATTCTACTTGGGGCTTTAGCTCTTGTACTTCTATTATAGTCCCGACCACTTTCCCTTTCAAACTTATGATATGGTTTTTACATTGGATATATTTCAAAAGCTCCAACGGTGTGTTTTTCATGCAAAGATGCTTGATTATCAATTTAAACCATAATTATTTTTAAGCACCTACCTTCATATCTAAATGTAAGTGAAGGATGAAATTACTACCTCTTTGTACCCAATCTTTTCTCAGACAAAATTTATCAAGAAAATTCTCAGTCCAACCTGTCCATGGATGCCTTACCATGTTATCAGGGTCTGAAAAAATTATGACCTTTTCTTCCCCCTTACCATTTTCACGAATATATACTAAGTGGCACAATTCATTGTGCCGAAATCTAAACCATAGTAACACAAGTTATCTTCTTCACAAATCCAAACTCCAAGTTTTTCTCTGACCAGTCGGATGTAATCATTGTTGATTTCCGAAAATGCCTTTCTTTCCCATTTCTATAAAATATTTATCTTTATCGGGATGAAAGGAATTTCTTGGACAAGATTATAGTCCATATATTCTTTTGCTATAGATTTAGGGGTAGAGAAACCAAATTGTTTTCGGCATTTCAAATATTCTTCTTTAACACTTTTCATCTCTTCACTAGATAGCATGATCAAATATATGTTAGTTTTACCATGAGCTTCTCTAGACAACATATCTGATATACAATTCAAATACCCCAGCTATGCACAATGTCAAAATCAAAGTTTTCTAACCAAACAACCTATTTTTGTATGCAGGTATGGTTGTGTGTTGATAGATTATTATTTTTTAACATGCCTGCCATAATCTTTAAATAGTTTCTCATTGTGAATTTAACAGGCTTCAGATACAATTTGAAATGTAAAAGGCTCTTTTTGACAGCTAACAATTTTATGTGGCTAGAAGGAAAATTTATTTCTATTCCTTTGGAAGTTATGGTGGCATATCAACAAATTTCTTATTTTCCATCAATTGTTTCTAGTAGTACTCCTCCCCATCCCTCTTGTGAGGCATCACTCTCTATTATATATATATACCCTTCTCAATTGGTAGAGAAAGTGAAGGCAATGGTTTTTCTGCATATTATTTAAAGTTAGACAATGGCTTGTGATGCATCACTCTCTATTATTTAGTGTTCCTTGGTGAGGGCTTGTATTACTATGTAGTAGTTTCTAAATACAATATTTGGATGCCTTATAGGATATCCAATACAAAGAATCTGACTCATAGAGAGATGAGTGTGATATACCTCACACTATCACTAGCAATCCAATACTAAGCCAGCCACTAAATGGCTAGCCCCTAGCTTCCTCTACATAGTTTCTACGTAATTACTACATTGCTCTGCATCACAAATTCTGGGAATTGCATCACTCCTTCAGGTTGATCGATTTTCCTTTGGAACTTTGGCTTTCTACCCTTTTGGTCTCACACCTCGACATCTTTCTCTGGAACTCAATTCTCCAACAAATTTCAGATCTCCTCTTAGGCTCTGTGTTGCCTCAGCATGTTCCTACGTTGCCCAGTGTGGCTCTGCGTTGTCTCTTCTAGATCTCTCTCTCTTCCTCCTCTATAATGTATCCCCAAATCAGGAAACATTCCTCTAGAAACTATTCGCGCCCCTCACTATAATATATCACCTCAATCAGTTTACTAGAAACTGCTGCATTGCTCTCTTTAGAAATCAATCTCTTGATCTCTTACTCGATGTCTCTTGCAAATGCCCATGAAGCTTCTTCTTATACTCTTCTCATTGAGTAACCAACATCCCAGATTAGATTCTAATCAATGGATCAAATCATTTTGGCTTGATCCTCATCTTTTTCTAGATGTTTCACCCCCAGTTTAACTAATACCCTTTAATTATTTTAATTTCCTAAGCTTCGACTTAGGCCTCCATTAAAAATAATTAATTGTTTTAATAAAACCTTCTTTGTGTGGAATTTCCCAAAACAATTTTTGGGTATTCTTGAATACATGTGTCCTAGCCTACGTGCAAATTTTGAGGCTTAGATCACATCTGATGCTACCAAAACTCAACAGTCCCTCTTAGTGAGGAACGCCTCTAGTAATGCAATGTGCTAAAGCATCACCCTTCTTTATAACATCTCCCTCTATGTTGGTGATGTTTGACATTGATTCCCACCAACTACTACATAATGTTGCATCCGTATTACTACTGGCCTTGCCACTACCAACACTACATCTACACTGTAACCCTCTCCTACCGTTGCCGCTACTGCAAAAACAACGGAAAAGCATCCAAAATATTGAACCAAAGGTGTTCAGTGTGATGCATATGATACTAAAGTTATGACTTCTCCTAGTCTCTGTGATGTCACTGAAGCCACTGTGTTGCTATTGACTCTGCTCGGCGCCAACTGCATCGCTTCCAACACTAGCTTTACACTGCTAAGATTTTGGCACTCCTAGCCACTGCAAGTGTCACTCCGACACTCCTCTGCACCAACTGACCCTGGTCCATCCTCCTACTTTTGATCTAGGTTCTCATTGCAAGGTATTGATCCAAGAGGTGGACTCCTCAAGGATCCTTCCCATCTACAGTTCTTTCAAACTATAGTACTAGATCACCCCAGATCTCACCTTGAGGTATCTGGGCAACCATGGAGAAATCCTCCTCCTTGATATTTGCAGTTGTAGCCTTTGGATCATGATTCGTATCCTTGTCCTTCTTCTTGAGAGGACACTATGTAGCATAGTGACCAAATTCACCACACCGAAACTCTTGATCTTTGGGACATCTTTCTTATTCTTTTGCTACTCTTATTGCCCCTTTAATGCAAGTGTTTCATTATCTACCTCCTCCTTGGACTACGTCCTAATATTTTTGTTGCCATCACGTTTTTACTTGACTAAGTCTCACGCCGTCTCTTCCGACTGAAGGGAGGCCCACATCCCATCCGAATTCAACAATTTCTCTCTACCCAGGATACTCTGGACAAATACTTTCCACTTTTTTGATACTGAATTCAGATCCAACCTCACCATCTCTGTAGGCTAACGTTTTGATCCTACAACTTCCAACTGATCTCGAACTTCTTGAAGATTTGATAGGAATGGATCAATTCGTTCCCCTCTCTCCATCCATAATGATCTTAGCTTCTCCTCCCATGTAAATCTTCTATTCCTCAGAAGATCCTTGATATAGTGTAGCCAACGTATCCCATATCTCTTTGGCCATCCCTTTTCCAACAATGTGACATATAACGTGATCCCTCACTCCATCAAGGATCAACCACTTGGTGTTCACCATCTCAGCCTTGTACTTTTTTAATGGATCTGCGTCACTGGGTACAACTACCACACTATCGACATACATATTGAGATCATGCTCATCTAGAAGGAATGAGATCATAGCCTTCCATATCACATTGTTGGATGCTCCATTCAATCAATCTTTATCTCTCAACCCATTAGCTTCCACCTCTATCAACAAAATGCTTAATTTATTCCTCTCTCCTCTGTGTTGTTGTTGGGTTGGCCTATGCACTCCCTACTTAAGTTAATATATCTCCCCCTCTCTATTGTTGTAGAGAAAATGAGAAATCAAATTCCCTGGCTAGGAATTTGTTGAGGATGAAATTCCCTCAAATAGTGTCTCATCCCTTCTTCTGACTTTTTTTCTTCCCAAGCAAAAACTATAGAAAACTTCTCTGCACTGAATCTTCTGCTACAATACTCCCTCAATGGTTGACAAATATGGATGTGGAAATCTTACGTCTCTATCAACTCTCTCAGAGAGAGATCATCCTTCATAATCTTTCTCTTCTGAATTGGACTACACAATTCCTCTAGGGATTTGATTTGTTGCTTAGACAACACTTTGATATCCCTCCTTCTATTCAGTGTTGAGCTCTTCTAATCTCCTCTCTTTGTTCACTTGTGCTCTAATGTCATGTAAAAAATTGAGAATCCCCGAATCAAAATTGTAGCAACTGATTATATTTCTCCTAATGAATCAAGTTATTTACAGTATTATACATTAAAGATCGAAATAAATACAACTCCAACCATCACAAATTTAAATAATATGCAGAAATAAGAACCTAAGCAAGATACAAATAACACACACAAGTGACATCGTTGTTCTTGGACCAATGTCCCCAGAAAAGCCCAATGCAGGAAAACGGGTGCAACAACTGAGGCCTTGTTTTATTATCCAGTAGTTTCTAAATACAACGTTTGGATTCCTTACTAGCTATCTAATATAGACATTTTGACTAACACAGAGATGAGTGAGATATGCCTCACACTATCATTGGTAACCGAGTACTGATCCAACAACTAAATGGATAGCCCCTAGCTCCCTCTGCGCAGTTTTTGCTCAATCACTGCGCTTCTCTACATCACAACTTCTAGGAACTGCTTCATTCATTCATGTTAATCAGTTTTGCTCTCGAAATTTGACTTTCTTCCCTTCTGGTCTCACACCATGGCTTCTGGCTCGAGAACTTGATTCTCCAGCAAATTTTGGATCTCCTCTTAGGATCTATGTTGCCTTAGCATGGCCCTACGCTGCCCAGCGTGGCTCTGGGTTACCTCTTCTGACTATTTCTCTGCCTCCCTTCCAATGTATCCCCAAATTAGGAAATATTCCTCCAAAAACTATCCCTGCCCCTCACTACAAGAAATAAACTCAATCACTTCTCCGACAACTATTGTGTTTCTCTCTTTAGAAATCGATCTCTTGATCTCTTACTCGACTTGTCTTCCAAATTAACCTCAAACCTCTTCTTATAATCTTCTCATGGAGTAACCAACGACCCAGGTTAGATTCTAATGAATGAGTTGGGTCATTTTGGCTTGATCCTCGTCTTCTTCTAGAAGTTACACCCCCATTTAAATTAATACCCTTTAATTATTCTAATTTTATGTTTAGACATACACCTCCATTAAAAATAATTAATTATTTTAATAAAACCTTCTTTGGGTAGAATTTCCCAAAATCATTTATGTATATTCTATAATACACATGTCCTAACTTCCTTTCAAATTTTGAGGCTCGTAGCACATCTGATGCTGCCAAAACACAACACTTTTGACCATGCTAGAGGGTTTTTCTTTAGTCGTTGCTACAAAATATGTACACCATAGGCTTGCCCTTTATAAAAGGTCTGATATAATGCGGGCTTCCTTAAAACCTATGTAACTGTGTCATTTCTAATATCTTATCTAGATAGATCTTAAATATTTTTAGGACATATTCTTGAAGAAGAATCTGTCATTTTTCTATTCTATATCCCAAGAATTCAATCTTTGCTTTTCCTATCTCCATTTTTGTTGCAAAAAGTACTAGGCCATGGTGATATACGTGATCATAATTTTTTTGCAAATATTTGAGATGTTCTTGAATAGTTTTGGAATAGATTAGAATGTCATTAATTTATACTATTATCTATGGATAGTCTCTAAAAATATATTCCACTCTCTCTCATAACTCTCCCAGGGCATTTTCAAACCGGATGCAATTATTGTCCATTGTTATTAGCCATGGGGTACAACAAATCTTATTTTATGTCGATATTTTGGTGTTATGCTAATGTGATAAAATCGATACCTTAAATCAAACTTACTAAGTATCACTTTCCCTTTAATGTTTTGTAGCAAGGAGGCTTTATTAGGTAATGTGTACCTGACTGGTTCAAGAAATTTATTCAGTGGCTTATAATACACCACTAGTCTTGGTTTCCCTCTCTTTTCTCTAAGTTCTTATTAACATAAAATCCTTCAAAAGCTGAAGCACTCCTAGATGGCTCAATAATCCCTTTTGTTTAAAGATATTTTATTTTGTCTTTGCATATTTTGGTTTCTAGAGGAGTCATTAAGGCTACAGAAGCCTTATCGGGAATAATTTTAGCCAAAGGATCATATGGAATATTTTACAAAATATTATTCTCTATCTGAGAAAGAATTTGGGGATTCTATAATGCAATCTTCTTTTATTATTGACGAAATATCCTTAAGAACATTTTCTGAGTGTAGTTTTACATAGCATATGTTGCATTCAGTTTTATCTTGTTATACAAAAGGTGTTAGAGAATACAAGGATCTAATTTTTTCTTCCTTTTCTTAAACAAATTTTCTTTAATAGACAACGTCTTTGTATATTAGTGTTTGAACTTGCCGATTGTCTATATGGAATCTTAACTCATGCATTTTGACATCAACATTAACTGGGATTACCATCTTGATAAAATCAAATCCTAAGATGTAGTCATGTGCAATTTTGTGTACACTATAAAATACAACTTCTAACTTTTTCCCTTCTATTTCTATTAACAATGGATTAGTTTCACAAAAAACAACTACTTCGGGCTCATTTATAGTAGTTCCTATGAATCTGGTTTCTTTCCATAAATATGCAGGGATGACTTATTTCGTCATCAAAGTTAGTTGCGCCCTTGTTTCTATGGGACTATCTATCTAGTGTGGTTTTCTATTGTATGGATGAATCCAAACTTTCATGAACAGCTTAACCTGTATGAAAATAAGATAGGATTTTCTTATTCTAGGCCCATTACGTTATCTTCACAAATTCTAGGTCCTTCCTCATTAAATTCCATTCCTTTTTGCTTTCTCCTCTATCCCACTTTATAAGTTGGATATGAATCAATCTCATGATAGGCCCTAGATATCTCTTCATCTGAGGAGACAATTTCTTCTAGCTTAACGGCCTTTAATACGCTTTTAAGATATTTGAACTTTTCTATAGTCTCTTTAGCTATTTTCTTTTATTCTTCAATCCGGACTAATAAAACAGCTTCCTTGTCTCTTCTAAATTGTTTCCTCTCATAATGTTTGTAGGGGAAGAAATAGAGATCAATAGGATTGTAAATGGCTGGATTTTCCTTGTAGGGAGAGCTACTACAACTCCAAGTTGTTGGGAAGTAGGCCTAGACACTTGTTTTTAAGAGCAAGTCTCTTTCATCTCCTAACACAATCCTTTATTGTACCTCACAAATAGAAAGAGTGTCTATATTTTGAAAATTTTCTTCTAGTCTTTCTTCAGGACTTTTCTATTTGGTATTAGAAAACATGAACATGTCATACTGTGGCCTTGGTTTTGCAAATTTTGGTAGTATTATTCAAAGCTTATATATTGGGAATTATCAGAAGGAATTATTGGGGTCTTATCTCCCTCACAATTTTGTGGATCCAAAAGATAGAATTGATCAACAAGGTGTTCAACATCCAATCAAAAGAAAAAATGGAAGAAGAATCACTATCTTCATGAGTGGGAAGAAGGATGATATCATTTGATTGTGGAAGTTGAGTAGTAGAATCTACAAAACAAATATCACACTATTTTGGATTAAGGTATTCAATGAAAAGAGTAGAAAGATATCGATTTTTTGTTTTCTTAGGGCACTTATTTTCCCAATGTCCTGGTCAAGGGCAATTATAGTAGAGAACACATTTTCTAGGTAAAGGCTTGTCATTAATTCTCTCTTTGGTGACACTTTTTGTGAGGGTCATTAAAGGCACATCACTAATTCTCTCTTTGGTGACACTTCTAGTGACGGTATTTTATTGACCCTCACCAATGATATTTTTGGTTACTTTTGGTGACGGTCAAAAAATGTTCATCATCATTAATCATTCCAATGAGTTTTTGATGACACTATGTACCTGTTACTATATTTTTTGTCAAAAGATAATGATTTAAGACCATTGTTGTGGAGTATTTTTCATTATGTATCCAAGGTCATAGTGGTTATAATAGTCAGTGAATTTGTTAACAAGTAATTAGTGTGTATCATTTCCCTCAAGTCATAAGAATATAGTTTTCCTAAAAGTCAGCACATGATTAATCTCTATTAGGTTTATTATCTAGCAAATTTCCTTTAAATAAAGTTCCACTAGTGTGTATAGGAACTATATTATTTAATACATAATCAAGCTCTATCAATTCTATTACTGAGAGAGACCTTGCACTCCTTGACACTCATGGCACACCTTAACATGCTTTGGGAAAATACACTAACATTCCTTGGCACCTCGCATGTCTTGGAAAATCTTTGTACCTAGAACATCTTTCTATGAGTAGGACACCCAAGCACATGTTGGCATGCCCTAGCATAGCATAGCACTCCCCTATCATGTGTTGGCATGCCCTATAGTCTCTAGCATGCTCTCGAACAACTTAACATAATATTGCATTAACAAACATTATCACTTAGCACACATTGGCACTTGGCATGCATTGGAACATATTTTAATCTGCCTAGCATGCCACTTTTGAAAAAGATAAAGTCCTGACTTATTAACCCTCTTATGTGTTCATTTCCTTGCATTTTAGCTTGGTTATTCCTTTTGTTTCCCTGAAACTACTTTACCCATATTGGCATACTCTGGCACCCTACACATCATAGCATCTCTTAGCACCTGGCATGACTTGGCACTATTTGGCACATGTTAGCATGCCCCGGAACCACCTAGCACACTCTAGCACTTCTTGACATTCCCTGATATTCCATGGCATGCCTTACCCATGCTTAGCATTCCTTGTCACTCCCTCCTTGGCATGACAACTAGCACTCATTGACACTCCTTAACACACCCTCATATTCATTCACTTCCATGCATTTTGACCTAGTGCTCCTTTGTGTTGTCCTAGTAATCTCCAACACTCCCGAGCATGCATTGGCACTCTCTAACACGCCTTAGAAATCTTCGATACACTGTTCCACTTCATAGCATGCATCACACTCCCTGACGCACATTGGCACTTAGCAAGTCTTAGCATGTTTGGCATGCGTTGAGATGACTTGGTATGCTTGGCATGGTTTAATATTAAATTTATTTGAGATCAATTATTGGAAACTAGATGAGAAGAAACATAGGAAGATTTTCCACTTAGAATGCATTGACACTTGGCACTTGGCACTTATTGGCACCTAGAGCTAGTGTGCCTAGAATGCCCCTCATGGAAATGGTAAGTTGATGACTTATTAACCCTACTATTTGCTCATTTCCTTGTAGTTTAAATTGTTCCTACCTTTTGTTCCATTGGTAGTCCCTGGCATGCATTGTCATGCTCTTGTTCATCTTGGCATGGCCTAGCACTTCGTACATATTAGCTTGTTTGACATGTCTTCGTACTATCTAGCACATGTTAGCATGCCCTAGCATTCCCTAACACACCTTGGCTATCATGACCCCGAAACTAGCATTACATTTTTCCATGACATGGGAACCTTACATTCACTAGAACACCTTAGCACTCCCTAGTTGTCATGCCCTCTCTTATATTTGTCCGCGATGTCCAAGGCTGATGAGGAGATCGACAGAGGTAACCACAGACCAAGATTTTAGTTTGGTATCTATCCCTACAAAACCAAAGAGGGATCTCTCTATGAAATCGCAACTAGAAGATGACTAGAATGTAAAGGATTTTAGGTTATATAGCTAGGCTCAGGTGGGTTTTGGAAAATTTAGGCTCATCTCGTTTGCTTGATGACCCCACCTCCATGGGTTGTACTGACATGGTTTGGTGCTAGTGTGGTGAAGTGCTTATATGCATTTTCAAGACTGCCTTAATGAAGGTGTCCCATGTCATGTTCTTATATTTCAACTGATGGAGTACTATAACCTTTATTAGGATATGGTGAAAGAGACTGGGATAATGCACTTTTCCTTTCAATTGCACAATTTCAGACATTTTGGTTAGGCTCCTATACAAGTAGTTGGAAAAATTTAGAGGCTTGGCAGCTATAAAGTGCATGAGAAGTCTTATGTGGTATTGATATAGCCTAGAAATATGCCCTCACATGTGTAGAACTTCATGACAACCATCATCAATGGTGAATATCTCTCCAACAAGTATCTGAATGGGAAAAGATGTGAGTGAGATCCTTTGCATTTTGATTTCAAGTAGGGTTTGTACTCTTCTATGTCTAGGTTCATGCCTTTGAACCAATTTTCACCATGGTTTGGTATGTTTGTAGCTTGAGAAATGGAATCTAGTGAAAACATGAAATCAATCCCTGCAACGGTGATCTTGTCTTCCTTGAAGGTGAGGAAAAATATACCTATGAGATGCTCATGTAACCTACTTCCTGCACTCTTTGACAAAACCCTAAACAATTGATGTCTTCAAAGAATTTCATTTCAAATGGGGAGGAGGTGATTTCATTGCAATTATAAGGCTCAAACCTCAATATCTTTCCCCCCTCAGTATCTTTAGACCAAAAGAATTGATGCTATTATAGCTAGGTGCCTTTGGGCTATGCTTAAATCCACAAATAAGATACTTTTGAACTATTTAGAGGTGCTTGCGAGACATGAGAAGGATTGAGGGTGGGGTATAAAGGACACATAATGTTTTAGTGAGGCTTTAATTGTTAAGAAATTATGGAAAAATTTCTAGAGATATTGTGTTCATCAAACATAGATCGTATGCCAAAGTTACAACCCCAAGAAATTGATGTACCAATTTATCCAAATGGGGCCCACAGTTTAGCGTTTCATCTTCTAGGGTTAGGTTTTTGGATTTTTAGGGTTTTCCAATGTTTCTCAACAATAAATAGTCCTTCGAGCCGCATTGTAACATAGCTCAAAGGCATGTAGCCACCACATCTCTTCTTAGAGATAATCAACCATCGCCCTAGCTGGTTTATTTCCATTTTTGTTTGTAAGCATATTTCAGTATTTTTACATCAATGAAATGAAGTATTATTTCCGATGCATCTTTGTGTATATGGTTATCTTTGTATTTTGTTGTGTTCCTATTTAAATTCAGATCATTACCATATGAACACTTACTCTCCATTTCAATTCTCTCTCTGTGGTTTGCTGACATAGCAAACTACTTGTTGTCTGCACAATTTCCACCAAATTTGTCCTCCAATGAAAAGAGAAAGATTGTAAGGAAGAGTGCCCCATTCACTTGGATTGGGGGCAACCTCTTCAAACTAGGCCCAGATCAAATTCTCAGAAGATGTGTCAAGGAGGAGGAATTCTTTGACATCCTTCTGACCTATCATTATGGGCCTTGTGGAGGTCACTTTACAACCAAAAGGACAACATTCAAGGTACTACAATCTAGTTAGTACTGGCCTGCTCTTCACCAAGATGTGAGGAGGTATATTAGTCAGTGTGATCATTGCCAAATGATGGGGAAACCTACCACAAGGGATGAAATGCCTCTGCAACCTCAAGTGACTTTCAAGCCATTTGACAAGTGGGGCATGTATTTCATTAGATCCATTGACCCTCCATCCAGCTAAATGCAGTACATCATTGTGAGCATCGATTATTTAACCAAGTGGGATGAAGACACGGCCATCAAAGAAGCAAAATGAGAAGAAGTGGATGAATTCTGAAGGGAAAATGTATTTTATAAGTTTGGGTACCCTAGAGAATTGGTCACTGATTAAGGCAGTCAATTTACATCTCACATGATTGAAATTTTTTTAATATAGGACATGATCAACAATAGAACATCCACCCCTTACCACCCATAGGCTAATGGGAAAGTGGACGTAACCAATAGAGCATTGGAAGGCATTCTAACCAAGGTGATTAGAGGTAGTAGAAATGATTGGGCAGATAGATTAGTTGAGGCCACATGGGCCTACAATACCACTTAGAAGACCACCACTAGATTCACTCCTTATGAGGTGGTCTATGGGAAGAAAGACCTATTATCCATCGAATTTGAATACAATACCTTAAGAATGGTAGCACAACTGGATCTAGATCTCACCAAGGCACAACAAGTAATATTGGTCTAGCTGAATGGGTTAGATGAATTTAGGATGCAGGCCCTCCTGCACACAGAGGTGTCTCAAGTTGAAAGGAAAATTTCGCATGATAAGAATATAAAATAACAAGCAATTTCAAGAAGGTCATTGGGCTTTGTTGTATGATTCCAAGCATAAGGATTTTAAAGCCCAATTAAGGACTAGATGGTTAGGGCCTTATGTCATAGAAAAGTGTCACGATAATGGTTCAATACAGATAATAACCATTGATGCAAAGGTTATCCCTTTACTTGTCAATGGGTACAGATTAAATGTCTACAAGAAGCCCTTGTCAAAGAAAGAATTAATAAATGGCATTAGAAAGATAGTGATGGTGGTGGATCAACTCTCAACTTCCACCCCATCAAGTACTTGAGAAGAAAAAAAATTTAAATAAATAAAGAGACTCAGGTGAGAATCTCAATGAGGCACTTGAGTCCCAATGTTGGGTTGAAAACCTCTTAAGGTGACCCAACGGTGTTGAAAAAAAATATAAATATCTCTAGGTGAAAAACTCTTTAGACATACCCAGGGCAGCAAAACTAGGATGAAAACCTCCTTGGAGGCAGGCTAGTTTTTTTCTTAAAAAAAAAAGATAAAATTAAAAAAGAGAGAAAATGCAAAAAAAAATAAAAATTGTTGTTTGCATTGTTACCACTCAGATTTTCCCTTAGAAGTTATCTAAAGAAAGGACACTCCGAGGTAACCACAAACTAATATTTTAAGTATAGAATCTAGCCAATTAGTACTCAGAGAGGGCTCTCTCTTTATGATTTAGCTTTGTATTATGGGATATTAGGCTAGTTAAGAAAGCTTGTAGGGGATTTTGGTTGGGTTGTGGAATTCTGGTAACAGATGGATAGAACGAGGCCTTCAAGACATTGGGCTGTGGAGTCAAATCAAGTGATGGCTGAACTGGATCAGATCAAATTACTAAAGGGAAAATGACAGGTCCAGATAGAAAAACAAAAGGCAAATTCCAAGTTCATATGGATGGATGAAGTGGTAATACACAGGGAGAAAGGGCAATGAAGAATCCTTTAACTGGGTTTAATATGCAGAACATAGGGTACTCAGTAACAAGGAGAAATTAAGTAATCTTTGTAAAATGGGTCACTTTGATAAACTATGAAAGGAAGGGAGCATTTAAGAATTTCCTAACTATGATAGTCTAGAATAAAACATTAAGAAAGATAAAGTTTTTAAAACAGATTGCAGCAAAGCAAATTCTGAAATATCATTATTTCATTTATCATTTAGATTTGACACAAGTATACTTATTTGATTTCTGTTTGACACAAGTATCTTGTAAACTGCCTTAGCTTTATTCCTTGATCTAGAAAGCCATACAAATGTTGGTACAATAGCACTTCAATTCTAGAAGAAAATGTCTATAGAAATGTTGTAGAATCCACCCATAATACTTTGAATAAAGAAGTATTTATACAAAATTTACATCAAAATATCTTTTAACTAAATACAATTTATTATAGGAAAATAAAATATCTATTTACACAAATTTAGAGACAGATGGTCTCGAGTATAGTGACAGATAATGAACTGATTTTTGTTGTCCCTGTTTTTATTGAAGGAGCTAGAGGTATGCTCTATGAATTTGCATCTTGTTGTTGTCTTAGTAACTCTGTGCTGGACATATGATTTGATATTTTTAACTGATCCTCTTTCACCTGTTACTGATACTCTTTACCTGTTCACCAGTATTCATCCTTTTTACAAGAATTTACTGTGGTAAATATTTTTATTTACCTCACTGTTTACCATGGTAATTTATAGGATGCCAGACACGTTGGACCACCAATCATCCTTTGGTATTCTTGTTTTTGTCAGCGTCCTGTAAATTTCATTTTCTTCTATATATTTTAAAAAATTGAGTTGTACTCAGAATAAGTGCTTTACTTCATGTTCAATGAAAAAGAGCTTCTCTAAATTACCGTACAACACTTTCCCTGTTGATAATTCCATGGCTGAAGATGAACTAGCTTGACTGTCAGCCTGCTGATGTAATTTGTTAATGTACTCAATCTGAACCATTAACTTATCATTGATGACTAAAGGACTGGGGAGTCCTTAAGTTCTGAAGATGTAAAATTTATTCATGAACTCATGTATATCTTCGCGCATGCTTTGACATCTTCGTTCCAGGCCTTGCAATAGATTCTTTGGTCAACACTTTCTTTATTTCAAGGATAGTTGCAGTCCTATCCTCAATGTCTCTTTGTTCTAACTATTGCCTATTTTTATTGTTCAGAAAATCAATTAATCTGATGGCTTCCTCAGGTTTCGTGCCCATCTCTTCTCTAGTCTTCTTAATTTCTTCAGGAGCAAGCTTTACTAAATCAATATTGTCAAAAATAATCTAGATTGATGACCAAATATCATTGATGGAATCAATGATATTGGTCCACAATATTTTCCTGATGTCTGTCGAAGGTTTTTCAAATGATAAATCCTTTTCCAATGCTTTAATTTGTTGTGTCATGCTTTTGCTTTTCCTTATTTTTTCTGCATAACTCATTTTGGATATATCATATTTATGCTCTAAAGTAGTGAATTCCTCTTTTACTTTCTATAGCTCTCTAGCTTGGAGTTTCATTTCTTCAATTGACTTAATTAAGTTATTTGTGTTCTGTGTTGATGTACCTGCCTGTGCTATACTTGTTGCCTCTATGGGTGTAGTTGTTGCCAAAGCAATGTTTGGTGCTAAAACAGTTGCCAGTGTGGAAGGGACTGTTGTTGAAACTACTGGCACCATAGTTTGAGGCTGTGTGCTCGACTCACTCTGCCTTGACTGCACTACTTTCTCCAATTCCTGCTCTTTCTCCTTCAGTTGCTTGTTTAATTTAAGGACAAAGTCCATAAGTTCTTCTTCATTTTTCTTCTCTATCACTTCAACAGTCTGAGGGTGAATGAGTGGTGGCAACTTCAATTGTTTTCGAACTGCAGCTATGCCTTCATTCTTTTTCTTAATTAATCTTTATGTTGCCTTAACATCTTTTGGGTCATGACCCAACTCAATTACTAACTCTTCCAATGATTTTATCCTGTTACCCTTTGCCTATGAGAGGCTTTCTCCAGCTGTAATTGGGTTGTAGTGTGGCTCAATGAATTTTAAAATCGATGAGCCATCATTGCTTTGCTGGTCATTGTTGAGTAGACCATCTCACCTATTTGCTTGTGTAGTTCAATCTGCTCAATAGGGTGTATGTCTTTAAACATGACTTCAAAATCAGTTTTGAGATAATCTGCCAAGGATTTTGGTTGCAGCACTGTGGGCTTTGGAAAAATCATTTGAATTATGTCTTCTTTGATGTCAAAGGCTGACATCAATTTGGTTTGGCTTGAAGGGGCCATATTTAAGTACTGAGCATATGCTTGGGCCTTTAGTCCCTCATTATTTGTCCTGATTTCTTTAAACTTCCCCTTTATATCTAAAATTTTCTCAGAAGAAGACTTGAATGATGAAACTTCTATGCTCTGTTGTCCTTCTAGCTCTCGCCTATGTGAACTTGAGGGTGTCCCACCTGTCAAGAATGTTTGTAAACTATCTATCCCTTCTTTTCTCATGTTTTCTGTAGTTTCTCCAATGAATTCCTCCTCTGAATATGGATTCATCATTTTCCTCTTAGCAAAGGGTTGATCTGTGTGTATGCTTTGAGGGGTAGCTGCTTCCCTATCTCTATTTAGATTATTTTCCTTATTTAGAGGAGTCTATAGTACTGAGGATTTCCCATATTAGTTTGAGCTACATGTGGCTGTGGTGGGTCCAACTCTATAGAGATTTCAGGCTGCTGCTCTGATCTCTCTGGCTGTTCTATTGTAGATGGTTGTTTTGATGTAGATGGACCTATTTCCTGAGTTTGCCTCTGTGAAGGCTCGGATATGGGAGAATTGGTTTCCCGGGCTAGCCTTTGGGAAGGCTCTACATGCACCTATACAAAGGAGTCCAGGTTAAGTGTTTTCTCCAAATCTTTCATCACATTCTCAACTTCAACTTTATCACTATCTTACTCTATCCATGTCCCTTCCATCCATTCATTCATATTGGCATATTGTTCTATTTCAGGGATCCTGTGATGGATGTAAGGTGATAACTTGTGTTTCATCCTCCTATCATAGACGAAATTGTGAGTATCATAGGCCCAAGCAAAGCTCTTCTTTAAATGCATCCTCCTCTTTATGATTTCTTCTGCTTCTTGCCCTGCCTTTTTGTTGTTACACACAAATGGGCCTAAGTGGTCTTTGATTGTCAACTGGGCTTTCTTCTTTGCTTTCATGAAATGGGTTTGATCAGAGTTGATTACTTGCCTGTAGTACTCCAGGGAAAATAATCTCATGGGGACATATTTGGGCAATTTAAATGGAGGTAGTTCACACCCATAGACTCTGATGTCAATATGATTCTGGTATAAGTAGTAGTCACCTATCCTATATTGCTTTGACAACTGAAGGACTCTTTTGATATCATCATTGATTCTAGGAGGAGAACTTCCTGTCAATCTAGTAGTTATAGAATGGACAAACTGATCGAAGAAATCTATATATGAATAGGAAGAGGAGGGTGAGTAGTGAAAGATAGAGGTCTAGAAAATGACTGATCTAGGGCTACCTTTTGTATCAAGCTTATTCACAGAGAAAGGAAACTTGTCAGATTGATAGTAAAGGAAGAGGTGATATATGGCTTTAGAATACTTAAACACTCTCTCATTTTGTAGCCTCATGAACTGGTCATGGATTTTTTCAGCAATGAATGCAGCATAGTCATGTTTGACAGCAGGAGGTTGTCCAGGGGTGGAAATAGACATTAGAACTGGGTCAATTCATCAACAAAGTCACTAGTATTGAAACCCATAATGGCAACAATCATATTAACAATATCCTTGCCTATATCAATGAAGAAACATGTCAAATAGGGAGGGAGGATCTTTGGGTAGATGACTCTTATCCATGAAGGTAGGGAAAATATGGCTGAGTTCAGAATTTGACATTTTGGTGGTTTTTTCATGTAATTCTCCAATCGAAATGGGTGTGAGGTTCTAGCTGGGCTGAAGCTGTAACATTTCGTTAATTGAATCAGCAGTAATGGTACACAGGACTTACTAGTCAGGGGACATTACGGCTCTCAGGTTAGGGTTATAATTGGCCTAGAATTGGTGGATAATGTCTAGGAAAATGTGCACATAAGGGAATAGGTATTTTGGGGGATTTCATTCCCAAAGTCCTATGGTATCCAAATTGTTCCTGTAATCATCTCAACATCAACAATACACTTTTAGGGGACATTTATTAGGTTCAAGGTCCTTTGTTTGGAAGTCTTTATCTGCTAATGGCATGTAATCGAAGTCTTTATGGGGAGCATTGAGAGGAGGTACATTGGGGGCCACAGGGGTTTCCATCCTGGTTCTTTTGTTTTCAAGGATGAAACTGGGGCTTTTTTGAGTGAAAATAGGTGAAACAGAGGTCATGAGAATCTTTGATTTTAAGCCTTGCAACTAAATTACACTAGAATTTTTGGTTTCAATGTAATTGTAGAGGAATTTTAGTATTTAACAAGGTTTCTGGAAGAAAACTGGTAAATAACTATTATTGAGCGTCTTGTAATGGTGAACTCGTTGACTGGAAGCATACAATGGACTTGATCAGCGTTAGGCAACAACTTTCAAGGTAGTTGATGGTTTGGGTAAGAGTTGGTTGATTTCTACATACTGACTGCATGCATGGGTTGTTTGAGATAAAGGGCGAAAACATATTATACTTTGTTTTTTATGCAAAGTCAATTTTTTTGGAGGGTTTGTGAGATAGACAGGTTGTGTTAGTAGGGGTGATTTGATGTTTTTTATCATTTGTAGGAATCGGTAAGCAGGTTTCATCACACCGCTTATGGGAGGTGGAGGGTATTGAAGGAGGGTCGCACAATTCCACTAATTGGTTGACACGTATCATCGGCACTATTTGAGAAAACCGCTCATATCGCACGTATAACATCTGATTAAAAGGCCCATGAGATATGAGCGATGACCGTCAGATCTGAGAGATGTGATCGGATGGCGATCAGGGATTTGGAAGTATCTGGCATTTAATGGTGGGGGCCTAACTTAATTAAAAAAAATTTATTACATCGAGGGCGATGCGATTGGTTGGAGTTATTAATTAATCGTGAAGATGAATTGATTCTATTATTAGCGTGTTGGGGGTCGAGTTTCTTATTTAGTCACGTATTGACTAATTAATCCCAATTATCATTGTTATTAAGGTTATTTTTCAACCATGGAGTGAGATATATAATTTATTGGGTTTGTAATAATAATACGGGTAAGGGATAGTTTATTTTCGGGAGTGAAATAATAATTTTAATTAGCGGTTAATACAATTTTGTAAGATATGAATGTGCACTAAGTTAAAAAAAAATTGAAAGCATTTTCATCATACACATTTAAGACTTAGGCTAAAGGAATATGAGGGTTTATATGGAGAATGTTTTAATTTCCCTAAGTAAAATAGGATTCTGTGTAGGAAAAGCTTTATAAAGGGAATGAGTGGCTTTATGGAGGGGTAATTGTTGATGAAGGGGATTTAATTACTTTAGGTATTTCAAGTTATTGGGCCAAGGGTCTGGTCCCTCCAAAAGTTAGAGAAATGCTGTTAGCCCCTCTAACTTGTTTAGGTACCTTTAGCACTTAGGGGAAAATAGTGAATTTTTAGAAAAAATGGAGCAAGGGAGTTAATTAGTTTGACTTTGTTTCCTTGATGTGATGTCTGCAATGTGAGTTGTGCTTTTTCCAAGTGATGGAAGAAAAATATTTAAGCATTAAACCTAACCATTCACCACACATTTATTCTTCAACCATCATCTACTTACCCTACCTACTTTATCCTAACATTTTCACTTCTTTATTAGAGTGCACTTAGACTGGCAAACCCTTTTCAAATTTTCTTTTCTTCTACATAGTGATATCTATCAAAATCTACGCTTATTATATCCAAGTGCTTAGATTAAACTATTGAGCTCCTTTTATTCACTCTACCTATCTACTTATCTGCCAAGATTAAACTGTTTGGTCAGATCTTTATTCTCTATATCTAAACATGAAATTGAAAACATGGAATAACCAAGATTAAGCTATTTAGTAACCATGGATTATGGCATAGGTAACAAGTTGCACACAATCTTTACTATGCATAAACTAAATATTAGTGGCATTTAGACTTGCACACTGATGGGACCCAGCCCACTTGGCAATGCTTTTGTGCTTTATGCTATGTGTTGGATTGTTTACGTGGCGGTTGTATGGTATTCTCCCACGGTTCTGTAGGTTGGTGGTAGTTGGATAGTAAATGCGGTCTTAATGGCAGTACCCTGCCTTGGTATACTCCTCAACCCTAATTGTTAACGTGTCTCTCGATCCTTCCTTTGGTTATTGTTCTGTTGTGCTGAGGGTTTTGTTAGCTCGGCGTTGGGAAAACGATGGTTGCATTATGCTACGATTCCTTCAGCTCTGTAACGAAACTTATGGGCAATGTGCGGTGCTTTAACTGGTTATGGGTACTGTATGAGACCTTCGTTTCATTTCTGGGTATTATGTTCGTTTGTTCGAAAAGAAATCTGCCTCGCTATGGAGGTTATTTGCCTGGTTTCGTGCTCAATCCTCGGTAAGTCACACTGCTACTTCGTTGGTTATGTCTTTTATGGATTCACTGGTTGTTTGGCTTCCTTGTGGTTATAACTGTAACTTTTATTGGTTGTATTCGGCTGTGACTCGAATTTAGTCTCCTTGTTAACTGTCATATGGCTTTCATTGTGCGGTCTCTGTATATGCTACTGGTTCTCTGAGTTTTTTTTTATTCCAAGTTCGATTTGTTGGTCATTATCTGGGTTCGTCCGCCTTCTCACAACGCGGCATTGACTGTGGTTGGAAGCACAGGGTTTTTCGGGATGCACCTTCGGATTTAGCACAGGTACATTATCTCTCTATGTTTCAATTCCATTCTCTCCTTGTTCTAGGTCTAACCCAACTTGCCCCTTTTCTCTCAAGTCACTCAATGTCGTTCACTGTTCTAGTTATGGCGTCTCTTCGTGTCCTCCAAGTAAGGATTTCATTTATCAAATTGTTTTTCTCTACAGGGTTTCGTTCCCCTCTATGTTCTTTCTGTAACATGCACTAATTTTTACTTCTGGCTCCTTGCAGGTCCTTACAAGCGACCTGGGTGGCGTATTTTCCTATGCTCGGTTGTATTGGTTGCTTGTATTCTGGGTAGGCCTGAAACTCGTCTCTGTCTGTGAAAGTTGGTTTCTGCTTTGAGGATGACCCGTCTGCTAGTCTGGTTATTGGTCACTATATTATGATTTTTCTGTAGTTTTAGTTTGGTTCGACTCCGTGTTTGAAAGTACGGGAGTCCAGTGTGACCCTACTTGCTGGTCTGTTACAAACCCTAACTCGGGGTTTCTCGTTTGACCTGGGTTTTTATAATTCGGTCGTATTTTCTTCCGTCGTGACTGGACTGGTCTCTTTTCTATGCAATGGGACTCGGTCCTACCGACTTTTGCTGTAGGTTGTTGTTCTTGACAATTTAAATGAAATTTTGATGGAAAAAGAGTGTATGGTTATTTCTTATCTTGGCATATTCGCTTGTCCATCGTTTGCGTTGCCGTGCATTTGAACGTGAGTGTGACTGGTTGTATTATTTGGTTGCTGTTAACTGGACATTGTAAACTTGTAATGTTGCTCCACCGCGTGCATAAATAAGTATGTGACTGTTTATTTTGGTGACTCAGAATTCGTTAAAATTCTATCTGCTTGATTTACATTCGACTGTGAATTACACTTACACAGTAGCCATGACAATGTAGTAATTTATAATGATACAGTAGTTTGTTAGATGATGAAAATGTAAATGAAAATCAACACATATTTATACAGACAATTTCGATGGACAGTAACTTCTCTGGTTTTGAATGCTTGGTATTTTCTATTTCTGAATTCACTCAACTTCTTCTCTTCTGAACTGAACCCCTCTCTGTTACATGTATTTTGGCTTTATAGCCCTCTGTTTTCAGTTGATGCTTGCAGTTGGTTTAACTGTTACAAAAATAGTTACATAACTTATATTTCTTTCCATCACGATAGTCATATGGCATTTCAAGACTTGTAGGAACAGTTGATGGTTATTTTTCCTAATTACATAAACTACCTTTTAATTAACAACCGAAACTACAGTAATCCTAAACTGGAAAATAAAAGAGACATCTAGCTTTTGCTAACTTGTAAAATAAAATAAAAAGAAAAATTATTCCCAATAGAATTTGACAGTTCAATCGACTCTCGCTTGCGAACCTGGTTGGAGTTCTTTCTGCCTAGTCATAGTGAGCTGGATCCTCCTGCATTAGGCTCCCGGTGTGAGAAAAGATCATGACTCCGGTTCATGAGCTCCTCTACCGATGTCCCTGTTCGTTCAATCTGCCTGGCGTCAAGCCATGAGCTGTCCTCAATCGGATGGTTCTTCCACTTGACCAGGTACTGAAAATAATTTTTCCGCCGAGTATGGCTAACTACCTGAGTTTCGAGGATGCGTTCGATCTCAGGAGGTTGGACATAAGGCATTTGTCTTTTCCAACTTTCTCTGTCTTCCTGGGTGTTCCGCGTGGACTGTCCAGGTTCATCCTTCTTTTCTTCCAACAGATCGCCTGTATACGGAAACAGATCTACCACATTGAAGATAGGTGATATGTCTACTCCATGTGGTAGTTGTATTTTGTAGGCATTCGTTGAAAACTTTCGCAAGATCTTACAAGGCCCTATCTTCTTGTACTTCAGTTTATTGTACGTACCTTTAGGGAACCGCTCCTTATGCAAGTGTACCAGAACTTCATCCCCTACCTCAAAGTGAACTTCTTTCCTCCTTAAATCTGCATGTTCCTTATACTTTGAGCTGTTGTCCTGTAGTTTTGCCTTCACCTGTTCGTGTAAATCCCTCATTGCATTTGCAAAATCTTCTCCATCCGCACTCCGTCATCCCTATAAACCAAGATCCCGAAGCTCATGCACTCCACGAGGGTGCATGCCATAAAGAATCTGGAAGGGACTGAGACCCGTGCTACGATTCGGCGAATCGTTGTAAGCAAACTCTACTTGCGCTAGCACTCAGTCCCACATTCGAGAATTCTCCCTGACTAAGCTACATAACAGATTTCTTAGACTTTTGTTCACAACTTCTGTCTGCCCGTCGGTTTACGGGTGATAAGCAGAATTGTAGCTTAATTGGGTGTTCATCTTTTTCCATAAGGTATGCCAAAAATGTCCCGTGAACTTTACGTCTCTGTCTGATGTTGGTAACCCGTGTAATCTGACAATCTCATTAAAAAACAAGTAGGCCATGTGAGTGGCGTCACTAGTTTTCTGACAAGGTACAAAATGTGCCATTTTTGAGAAACAATCCACTACTACCATCACCGAATCATAACCTTTCTGTGTTTTTGGCAGTCCCAACACAAAATCTAAACTCACTGAATCCCAAGGTCTGCCTGGAATAGGCAATGGCGTATATAATCTTGTGTTCTGGCTATGTCCCTTCGCTAGTTGACACACCTTACACTTAGCCACAAAATGTTGTACATCTCGTCGCATTCTTGGCCAAAAATAAAAGTGACTAAGTTGCTCCAAGGTCTTGTCAATACCGAAGTGTCCAACCAATCCCCCACTGTGTTTTTCACGAATGATATTCTCCCTCACAGAACAACTGGGGATACACAATTGTCCTCCCTTAAAAATCAATTTCTCCTGTATGTTATAGTCCAACCAAGGACTATTTCCCCTTATCAAAGGGTTTTGGCACGCCTCATAGGCTTCTCTAAAATCTGTGTTTGTCTTATAAAGATCCCGTAGATGTTCAAATCCCAAAACCTGTATTATGCTTTCCTGTAAAAGTAAAGCTTTTCTACCCAATGCGTCGGCCACCTTATTTGCTTGCCCGCTGATATGTTTCAGTACAAAATTAAAACTCTGTAAGTAATCCACCCATTTGGCATGTTTATGATTAAGTTTGTGTTACTGCATTACGTATTGTAATGCAGAATTATCTGAAAACAGCACGAACTCGTTCCCCAACAAATAATTCCTCCAGTGTCTTAGTGCCTGTACCACTGCGTAAAATTCCTTGTCATACGAGGAGTACTTCTGCCTACTCTCATTCATTTTTTCACTGAAAAATGCTACCGGTCTGTCCTCGTGACTGAGTACAGCCCCGATTGCTATTCCACTAGCATCACAATGTACCTGAAATAATTTTTGAAAAACTGGTAGCCTGAGAATCAGTCTTTCTGTTATTTTCTTTTTCAATAGCTGAAAGCTCTTTTCTGCTGCTTCTGTCCATCGAAAAGGTTGGCTGGCCTTTTTGATGGTCTCCAACATAGGAGCACAAATTTCGCTGAAATTTTTAATAAGCTTCCTGTAAAAACTTGCTAATCCGTGGAAACCACGTACGTCAAACAAATTCTTCGGTGACGGCCAATTTATGATTGCTGTCACCTTTTCCGGATCCATCTTCAATTCTTTCTCCGCTATCACAAATCCCAGATAAATTAACTCTCTCTGCAAAAACGTACATTTCTTCAAATTTATCAATAACTTGTTCTGCTGTAGCTTCTCCAACACTTTACACACATGCCGGAAGTGTTCTTCTCGTGTCTTACTAAAAATAAGAATGTCATCCAAATAAACAATTATGAACTTCCCAATATATTCCTTTAGCATCTCATTCATGAGTCTCATGAATGTGTTGGGCGCATTGCTCAACCCGAACGGCATGACCAGCCATTCATATAAGCCTTCATTGGTTTTAAAAGTTGTTTTCCACTCGTCTCCCTCACGTATCTGAATCTAGTGATATCCGCTTTTTAAATCTATCTTAGAAAAGTAAGCTGCCTCGCTCAGACAGTCCATCATATCATCCATACGCGGTAACGGAAATCTGTATCGTATGGTGATTTTATTGATGGCCCTGGAATTAGTGCACATCCGCCATTCTCCTCCCTTTTTGGGGGCGAGAACTGTTGGTACAGCACATGGGCTCAAACTCTCCCTGATCAATCCTTTGTCCAATAGCTCCTGCACCTGTTTTCTGATTTCTTCATTATCCTTGGGGCTCATTCGATAAGCTGCCTTAGTTGGTAAGCTGGCTCCTGGTATGAAGTCAATATGGTGACTAATACTCCACTTGGGAGGTAACTTATCTGGCAAGTCGTCCAACATCTGTTGTATCTCTATAGGCAAATCTGTGAATTCTGTGTGCAACAAAACTGTCGTTGTCTTTTTGACTACAGCATAATTTATCTCGTTGTTTTCAACCTGCTTTAAAGATTGTTTTCCGCTCATTAGCAATGCCTTAGTTTCATTTACTTCAGATGCCTCCTTCTCTTCCCTGATGGGCACAAGGGTATGCCTAACCCCATCATTTTCAAACTTATAACAGTTCAACACTCCATCATGTGTCACTTTTCTGTCATATTGCCAAGGTCTGCCGAACAAGATGTGACATACGTCCATTGGCATAATGTCGCAAATGATTTTATCCTTATACCGTCCTATCTGAAATTCAACTTCACTCTCCTCATCCACCAGTAACTGGTGCCCCTTCTGTAGCCATGAAACTCGATATGGATTGGGGTGTTTCAGACGCTTCAGTCCTAACATCTCCACTATCTTGGTTGACACCAAATTGTCAGTACTTCCGCTGTCGATTATCATTTTACAGCACTTACCTTGCGATTTACAAACTGTCCTGAACAGAGCTTTCCGCTACGTCTGCTCAATACTCTCATCAACTGGCTTCAACAACACCTTATGCAGCACTAAAGCTTCTCCTGTTTCTGGGGCATTTTCTGCCTCTTGAGAGGGTGCTGCTGCTTCCTCTGGTTGCGCCACATACGCGCCTCGCTGTCCAGTTGAATCTATTTCTGGGCACTCAAAAGAGTGATGCCCCCACTTGTGGCATCTGTAGCACTGGTAACCAGTTCCCCTTCCACGGCCATTTCCTCTGACGCGCTGAAACAATATGCCACATCTCGTTCCATCTCCTTTTTCTGCTGTTCCCGAAGTCCTTGAACTGCTGGCTTCCTCGCTGTTGTTGGCAGTTCGGCCCCTGCCATAGGACTGGCCTCTTCCTCTGGTAGACCCTCGTCCTCTTCGGGCATTCTGTCTTCGGTTAAGTTTCTCCTCTGCTTTGATCGTGCTCTGGTATGCCTCCTCCGTATTGTCGGGAGAAAAAATGCTTATTTCATCCAAAATCTCCATCCTCAGCCCATTTACATATATGGCTATCCTTTCTACTGTATCCTCTGTGTATCCTGCTCGCAAATTTACTTGATAAAATTCCTCTGTATACTCTTTCACAGTCAGTCCCCCCTGTCTCAAATTCTAAACCTGTCTATGTAACGCGATTTGGTAATCTCGCAGCAGAAATCTGCCCTTCAATTTAGCTACCATCCTCGTCCAAGTTTTTATCGGAGGTTTGTTCAACTTCTTTCTCTCGTTCTGGACACTGTCCCACCACAGGGTTGCGTGTCCTTTCAGCTTTGTTGCTGCAAACATGACCCTACGGTCTTCACTAACTTCCTCGCATTCAAAATACTCGTCCATCTCGCTAATCCAATCTAATACAACGTTGATAGATAAACTGCCATCGTAGGTTGGTAATTCTAGTTTTGATCTGCTATTTGACAATAATACAGACTTCAATAACTTCACTTCTGGTGAGCCACCTTCAGGCCCATCTGCTGCCACTTCCACTTCTTCTTCGCTCACATCACCTAACTCTGGATCTCTTCTCCTGCCTACCTCTAATGCTTCCAATCGAGCAGTAAGAACTCTGAGTTCTTCTCTTAATGCCTCATCTGCCATTCTACGAGCACCTCGGCCTCGTCCTCGTCTACCTATATCCATTTCTCCCAAACCTCTTCAACTCAAACTGCTCTGATACCACTCTGATGGGACCCAGCCCACTTGGCAACACTTTTGTGCTTTATGCTATGTGTCGGATTGTTTACGTGGCGGTTGTATGGTATTCTCTCGCGGTTCTGTAGGTTGGTGGTAGCTGGATAGTAAATGCGGTCTTAATGGCAGTACCCTGCCTCGGTATACTCCTCAACCCTAATTGTTAACGCGTCTCTCGATCCTTCCTTTGGTTATTGTTCTGTTGCGCCGAGGCTTTTGTTAGCTCTACGTTGGGAAAACGATGGTTGCGTTATGCTGCGATTCCTTCGGCTCTGTAACGAAACTTATGGGCAATGTGTGGTGCTTTAACTGGTTCTAGGTACTGTATGAGACCTTCGTTTCGTTTCTGGGTATTCTGTTCGTTTGTTCGAAAACAAATCTGCCTAGCTATGGAGGTTATTTTCCTGGTTTCGTGCTCAATCCTCGGTAAGTCACACTGCTACTTCGTTGGTTATGTATTTCATGGATTCACTGGTTGTTTGGCTTGCTTGTGGTTATAACTGTAACTTTTATTGGTCGTATTCGGCTGTGACTCGAATTTAGTCTCCCTGTTCACTCTCATATGGCTTTCATTGTGCGGTCTCTGTATATGCTACTGGTTCTCTGAGTTTTTTTTTATTCCAAGTTCGATTTGTTGGTCGTTATCTGGGTTCGTCCGCCTTCTCACAACGCGGCATTGACTGTGGTTGGAAGCACAGGGTTTTTCGTGATGCACCTTCGGGTTTAGCACAGGTACATTATCTCTCTATGTTTCAATTCCATCCTCTTCTTGTTCTGGGTCTAACCCAACTTGCCCCTTTTCTCTCCAATCACTCAATGTCGTTCACTGTTCCAATTATGGCTTCTCTTCGCGTCCTCCAGGTAAGGATTTCGTTTATCAGATTGTTTTTCTCTACAGGGTTTCGTTCCCCTCTATGTTCTTTCTGTAACATGCACTAATTTTTACTTCTGGCTCCTTACAGGTCCTTACAGGCGACCTGGGTGGCGTATTCTCCTATGCTCGGCTGTATTGGTTGCTTGTATTCTGGGTAGGCCTGAAACTTGTCTCTGTCTATGAAAGTTGGTTTCTGCTTTGAGGATGACCCATCCGCTAGTTTGGTTATTGGTCACTGTATTATGATTTTTCTGTAGTTCTAGTTTGGTTCGACTCCGTGTGTGAAAGTACGGGAGTCCAGCGTGACCTTGCTTGCTGGTCTGTTACAAACCCTAACTCGGGGTTTCTCGTTTGACCTGGGTTTTTATAATTCGGTTGTATTTGCTTCCGCCGTGACTAGATTGGTCTCTGTTCTATGCAATGGGACTCGGTTCTACCGACTTTTGCTGTAGGTTGTTGTTTTGGACAATTTAAATGAAATTTTGATGGAAAAAGAGTGTATGGTTATTTGTTACCTTGGCATATTCGCTTGTCCGTCGTTTGTGTTGCTGTGCATTCGAACGTGAGCGTGACTGGTTGTATTATTTGGTCACTGTTAACTGGACATTGTAAACTTGTAATGTTGCTCCACCGCGTGCATAAATAAGTATGTGACTATTTATTTTGGTGACTCAGAATTCATTAAAATTTTATCTGCTTGATTTACATTCGACTGTGAATTATGCTTACACAGTAGCCATGACAATGTAGTAATTTATAATGATATAGTAGTTTGTTAGATGATGAAAATGTAAATGAAAACCAACACATATTTATACAGACAATTTCGATGGATAGTAACTTCTCTGGTTTTGAATGCTTGGTATTTTCTATTTCTGAATTCACTCAACTTCTTCTCTTTTGAACTGAACCCCTCTCTGTTACATGTATTTTGGCTTTATAGCCCTCTGTTTTCAGTTGATGCTTGCAGTTGGTTTAACTGTTACAAAAATAGTTACATAACTTCTATTTCTTTCCATCACGATAGTCATCTGGCATTTCAAGACTTGTAGGAACAGTTGATGGTTATTTTTCCTAATTACATAAACTACCTTTTAATTAACAACCGAAACTACAGTAATCCTAAACTGGAAAATAAAAGAGACATCTAGCTCTTGCTGACCTGTAAAATAAAATAAAAAGAAAAATTATTCCCAATAGAATTTGACAGTTCAATCGACTCTCGCTTGTGAACCTGGTTGGAGTTCTTTCTGCCTAGTCACAGTGAGCTGGATGCTCTTGCATCACAGACTCTCATGGTATTTTCTTTTTGTTGGCGTTCATTTTATTTCACTTTTTGACCTTTTCTTTATTCTTTATACCGCTTTATTTTTCTTTTAGGGTACACCCTCTTCACGTTTTTTATTTTTTTTTCACAAATATCGAAAACCTTGGCAATCAATAAATTTATAAACATATTTCAGAACTAGACCAAGTCAATCATGATATATGACACCTATTGGTATAGGAGCATAACAGTGGCTCCACTTGGGGATGGCTTTCCTTGGTGGAAAGTTAAGAAATTTAGGTCATTGGCCTTTGGATGACTTTGACTGTGCTCTACAATCTTCTTTTTCCCTTATGCATCATTTATATGTATGATAGTCATATTTTTGAAGCTTAGGGTCTTCTCTTTAGGCTTTAACTTCACAATCTTACCATCCAATCAACACTGAACATTACAAAGGATATAGTATGTACAGTTAGTAACATGGTAATATTAGTAGCTAGGATCAAAGTAATGCTTTAACATCTAACCATTGACTAGTCCTCCTTCCACTTCTATATCATCTTACACTTTAAGAAATTATGCATTATTTCCTCTCAAAGCATATACGATATATGGTCCTTTCCACAGGAAGTCAAACTTCCCATGTTTTCCTTTGCCCTCTTTTCTTGAATCACATCTTAACACTTTGTCTCCTAGATAGAAGTCTTCTGCTTTGGTCCTTCTTTCAAATGTCTTTTTGAGTTTCTCCTGCAGTACTTGGGATCATTGGTACACTTCCTCCCTAGGGGGTTGTAAATGAATGGTCTGGTTAGTTCTTCTTTGTATATCATTTTGTTCCACTTGAGCTTCTTGAAGAAGTTTCATGACAGGGACCCCTAAAGATGAGGGAAAAATTGCCTCCATTCCATATACTAGCTCATAGGGACTGGTTCCAATGGACTTCTTAGTAGTAAGCCTATCTTCCCAAAAAGCATTGGTCAACTTCTTACTCCAAGTTTTCTTATTTTCTTCCAATAGTTTTTTTATAATATTGTTGAGACTTTTATTAGAATATTCTACAAGTCCATTCCCTTAGGGATAATAAGCTGTGGAATGACCAAGTGTTATGTGATATTTGTGACAGAAGGCAGTCATTTTCTTTGACTTGAAGGCTGCAGCATTATCAATAATGATTATAGTGGGAAAAGCAAATCTGCATAAAATACTAGCTTCTAGGAAACCTATGATAACAGTGTCATTGGCTTGTCTAGAGGGAATGGCTTCTATCCATTTAGTAAAGTAAACAGTTGTAGTAAGTATCCATTTGCGTTGACCAGAAGAGGGTGGATGAATTTCTCCAATGAAGTCAATACCCCATTGGTTAAAAGGTTTCTCTGTTGAAATAGGTTTCAAGGGTAAATGTAACAATTTTCTTTTGCCTTCAAGGATTTGACATTTATGGCAGCAAGTTACAAATTTCTTCACATCTGCAAGCAAGGTTGGCCAATAGAATCCCGTCCTTAGGATTTTGTTAGTAGTTGACTTCCAATAGAGATTTCCACCACAATCCCCTGTATGAAATTATTGGAGAGCCTTGTTAGCTTCTTCTTGTAATAAACATTTTAACAAAATTCCTTCATGATTTTTCCAAAACAAAGTATTATCTAAGATGTAAAACTTTGAAGCTCTCATTTTCAAAAACCTATTCTTGGTTCTGGATAATCCTGGAGGAGCCTATAGGTTTTGTAACACATAACTATATCAGCATACTAGGGTGAATCTGAGAATGCCTGGCTGATTTGTGGAGTCGCCATCTCCTATTTGTTATTCAGCTCTGCAATAAGATTTATGTCTAGGGCTTGGTAATTAGTTTCTGCTATGAGTTAGGCACATCCCTAACCTTTAATTAACTTTGTAGGTTTTATCTCTATATCATATTCTAAGATAATAGCTATCCATTTTCCTCTTTTGCCATCAACTCCATCCTGAGTTAGGATATCTTTGACTACTGTGTTAGGAACATAAGTTATTACATTGGAATACAGTATATAGACTTTTAAATATTTAAGGGCTTTTACCAATGCAAAAGCTCGTTTTTCCATTATTTTGTCTTTTAATCATGCATCTATGAGAGCTTTACTAAAAAATGCTATTCATTTTTCACATCCATGATCATCCTTTTGTAGTAAAACTGCAACTATGGTGTGTTCTAATGCAAAAGAAAAAATGAGGAAGTCTCTATCAAATTGTGGGCTCATGAGGACTAGTGTTCTCATTAAGGCCATTTTGATTTATTTAAATAATTGGTTACTCTACTATCCATTTGATACTTGAATCCTTTTTTAGCATGTTATTTAATGATAATATGAGTTTGGCTAAGTTGGAGATGAATCTTCTCAAAAAAATATTTTTTCCTAGGAAAACCTGAAGCTCTTTAATGTTTCTTGGATGAGATATCTCTAAAATAGCTTCAATCATGGAAGGGTCAATTCAAATTCCATCATTCGAAATGATGTGACCTAACAATTTTCCTTCTTCCAGACTGAACAAAGACTTCATTGGATTCAAAGAAATGCCATACTTTCTGCACTTTAGAAAAACTTGCTTGAGATGCTCCAAGTGTTGTTGATCTGATTTGGAAAAAATAGTTAGATCATCAAGATATATAACAAGAAAATCATGAATTTATTTTTCAAAAGCAATGTCCATTGCTCTTTGGAAAGTTTCTCCTACATTTTTTAGTCCAAATGGCATTTTAATGTACATGAAGGTGCCTTGTGGTGCTGTAAAAGCAATTTTCTCTTGGTCATCAGGAAAAACCAAAATTTGGTTATAACCTAAAAACCCATCTAAAAGTGAAATTCTAGAAGAACCCACTACCCTTTGCAAAATATGATCCATTTTGGGTAAAGGATAGTTATCTTTAAGAGAGACCTTATTTACATTTCTCAAGTCAACACATAACCTTATTTCCCCTGTTTTCTTCCTAGTAGGTACAAGGTTAGACACCCATTCTGAAAATCTAATAGGGGAAATAATTCTTTCTTTGTACATGTGTTTGATTTCTTTCTCAATTGATTGTAATAACAAAGGGTTAATGCTTCTGAGTTTTTGTTTAAAAGGATTTTGATTTTCTTTCAGTGGTATAGTGTGCTAAATGATAGAGGTTTCATAGGATTTCAAATATTCATAACTCTAGGCAAAGACATCCTCGAATTCCCTCATAAGTTCAACATACTTTAGCCTCTGATTAGGAGGTAAATATTTTGACAATTTTATCAATTTTGGATTATCCTGTGTTCCTAGGTTATACTCTTCAATGTTTTCTTTTAAAGGCTCCATTTTAGTTTTCTTCTTAATGTAATTAGAGTCAAACAAATCCTCCAAAGGAGTTAATACTTTGGGTAAATGATTATCCTCCAGATTTATAACCTCTGTTTCCTCTTCAATTATCTCATCTAGGTCCATTTTTTTCAGGTCTTTGATTTCTGCTTGTGAGAATTTAGTGGGGTGAAGCATGTTTATTGAATTCTCCTCGATTGTTATTGCATACCTCATTAGTATGATCAACATCCGAAACTAGGTCTACGTCTATATTAATGTTAGAAAATTCCTCATTTAAAGTTAGAAAAGTATTAATCTGCTTATCACTATCAAAGACCTGCTAGTTCTTAAGATTATCGGGGATGGTTGACATGTGCCTAATCTCAGCAGTGTATTGGTGATTGGGATGAAAAGGCAATTTCCAGGCGCTGGAAAACATAGCCAAGCTATGGGCTTGCATATTATGTTTTCTAGGAATAGCTACAAGCTGGGTTTCTAAAAAAGTGTTAAGGATTTCTCCGATTGTCCCTATGTAATTTCCCAAACTAGGATCTCTAGTTATGTAAGTTCCTTTTATCTATTTAATTATCTGTTCAGAATATCCTATGATTAATACTGTTATAGATTCCAATCTTTTAACTAACTTGAGGCCTAGTAGAAGTGCTTCATATTCCGCCATATTTTTTGTACATTTGAAATTCAACCTATAGGCATGTCCTTCTGCATTATCATTCTCTAAGTTATAGATGCATACCCCTACACCTACACCTAGTTTATTTACCGAACCATCAAATTCTAGATGCCAGAAAATTTCGTGTTCATAATTTTTATTTGGGGTAGTGTAATATCTTTTAACTAGGGCATCTGGGTTTTCTTTTTCATCTGCTATCTCCTGAAGGTGGACAGTTGATTTCTCTTTTTTAATTTCTTTTGCTTCTACTTCTAGAATAGGTGTATTAGTTAAGGGACTAGCTTTTACATTGTAAAGAATGAAAGAATCCATATCAGAGTGTACTGAGTAGATAGGGAAGTTTTGGGGCCTCTCCTGACTACTTACTACTTATTTCATTAAGTTTTCTCTGTATAATTTCTTGGGTTGTCCAAAAAATGATATAGTGGCATATGACATATCTAGTTGAAGAGACCCTTGAAGCTTAGCACTCCAAGATCTTGACAACAACATGCCATATTTGGGTGGTATATTTGCTACCACTGTGTCCATTAAAATTGTTTTTGCAGGGTATTGAACCAATGAAACACATAATTCTTTTATCAATCCTAAACATCTCACTTGACTGAAGTCAAAAGAAAACAAATCTTTGTATGGTCTAGTGATGTCTAGGTCTAGCTTTTCAATGAAAAACTTCGGCATGAGATTATGAGATGCACTAGAGTCAAACATGGCATTGTGAAGAATATTATCATGTATGTTTAGGCTAACATAGAAGGGAGGAATTCCTCCATCCAATGTTTTCCCATTCACTTATGGGCCAAATATTAACTCCGGTTGATCATCATAGACATTAACTGAGTCTTCAGTTCCAATAATTTTCATCGATCTATTGATTTGAGTTCGGTAGGCATCACATTTGGCTAATTCAGATAATGGGACATAAATTTTTAGCTTGTCTACATTTATCTATAAATTAAAGGGTTTTTTCATTTGAGATTTTGGATTTCGAGCATTAGTGTTTTCTCTGTTTTTTGTGTTTTCCATGTCTTTTCCCTTTTCATGATGAGGGTTATGATTTGGTGATTCTCCTACATCAATCTTTTGAGTTTCTTCCACTATTTCCTTGGAGGGAATTGAAGTGGAAGGTTTTTTATTGCTGGGTTGTTTATCAAACACATCTTCTATGGTGGGGTTGGAAGGGTTTTGATTAGTTCTTGAAAGGATCTAAAGTGCTTTTGTCACTGGACCTATTTTTCCTTTTTTGGGTTGATTAGGAGTTTTTTTTTTGGTTTGTTTCAGGGTTATCAGTACTTCTTCTACTCCTCAGGTTATATTGTTTGCGCACCTCGAAAATTGCTGAGTCATATCCCTATCTAAAGTTGAAGGATTCTCCTGATTAGGTTTGGAACTGTTTAAGTATGTGGGCCTCTTGATCATCTTGGGATAAGAAAACTTCTTCTTCATCATCAAGCCCCATCAAATTGATTTGAGTATCTTCTTCTGGGCGTTCAGAGTGAGAAGCTTTTGCATAGTTCTCCTGGAAAGGGGGTCTAATGTTTTGGTCAAGACCATTCTTTCTAGTTTTCTGGTTTTGACTTTTGCTAAAATTAGGATTTCTCCCTGCATTAGTTTGCTGGCTATCCGAAGGATATTTCCTTTCAATTATCTGTGCTCTATCTCCTATTCTATCCATTCCTTTAATTATGGCATCCAACTTTTGTTCAAAAAGGTGTGCTTTTTTCTTTTAATGGTATTCTCCTTTCACTCCTGGCCTTGGATCTTTTGGATAGTAGGTTAGCTTCAACACTAACTGTTATGCTTTGCATATCTTCCAATGTAGGGGAGTTTTGTTCTCTCAGTTGGAAAACCATATCAAAATCAAATCCATCAGTGAATTTGATTAAGGCTAAACTAGGTGAGGTCCTAAGATCTAGTGGAATGGCACTATACACACTATTAAATCTAGGACAATAGTCCCGGATAGTTTCATGGGGTACTCTTATTAGGTTTTTGTATTCAGATAAAATTTGACGGGAATCCTTCCTCTTTTCCCATATGTTCAAGAATTGCTGGTAGAGAGTTCTTAGGCTATTTATATTATTGGGTGTTAAGGCTCTGAAACAGGTTCTAACATCCCCAAACAAACTTTGAACAAATACTCTCATTTGCATATCAAAAGTATCTATTTCATAAATTTCAAAATAATCAGTCATATTCTTGGTGTGTTGTTGAGCTGTATAGGCTCGAATGCCATCAAATGTAGTAATCTTACTTTGGTAGTCCTGGGGCATGGCACCTAAATTGGCTAGTAGTACCAGGGGAGCATATCTATTGGCCATTACTATTGGTAGTGGTGAAACAAAGGTTGGAGTTTTGGTAACAGTGGATGTTTGAGTTGTGGATAGAGAACTAGGGGTTATAGTCAGCTATGGAGTCGTTTGAGGTTGAGAGAGATGAGGGAATGATGATGAGCTAGTAGAAAAAGAAGTAACTATAGAAGGATTAGAGATTTCTTCAGTGGTAAGATCAGATTGAGGTGAGTTCTACAAATATCGGTCAATTGACAAATTAGCTATATGGATTTCGAGTTCTCTAATGAAATCTGGGTCTTGGACTACATCTATTAATTCAGATTCAGATGAAGTCCAAAACAAAGAGGTTTCAAAGTACTCATCAAAGGATAGGTCTTCTAGGTAAATCCACTTGACAGGACAATATTGGGATATGAATATGGGTCGAGGGCTAACTGAGCTTTGTTGTATTCTAATGATTTTGGGGATTAGATTGGGGTTCTCAAACACTAGGGGTGGATTAGGGTCAGGATTAGCCCTAGTGTACCGAGTTATTTCTGAAGCTAGATTTCAAGTTTTTCTTTTTGTTTTCTTAAAAGATATCAAAATAACTTCTATGAATTCTTTAAGATGCTTAGAACCAAACATTGTGGTTTCATAAAGGTTTATTTCAACTAAGAAATTGTTCATTTTCCCAATGGAGTTGCCACTATGTTATCACTCAAATTTTCCCTTAGAAGTTATCAAAAGAAAGGACACTATGAGGTAACCACAAACCAATCTTTTAAGTACAGAATCTAGCGAATTTGTACTCAGAGAGGAGTCTCTCTTTATGAGTTAGCTTTATTTTATGGGATATTAGGCTAGTTATGAAAGATTGTAGGGGATTTTGGTTGGGTGGTGGAATTCTAGTAACAAATGGATAGAACAAGGCCTTCAAGCAATTGGGCTATGGAGTCAAATCGAGTGATGGCTCAACTAGATCGGATCAAATTACTAAAGGGAAAACTCACAGGGCAAGGTAGTAAAAGAAAAGGCAAATGCCAAGTTCAGATGGATGGATGAAATGGTAATAAACAAGGAGAAAGGGTAATGAAGAATCCTTTAATCGAGTTCAATATGAAGAATAGAGGGTACTCATTAACAAGGAGCAATTAAGTATTCTTTGTTAAATGGGTCATTGTGATAAACTATGAAAGGAAGGGAGAATTAAAGAATTCCCTAACTATGATAGTCTAGAAAAAATCATTAAGAAAGATAAACCTTTTAAAAAAGATTGCAGCAAAGCAAATTTTGAAATATCATTATTTCATTTATCATTTAGATTTCACGAAAACGCATGTGATTATTAATAACCGGAAGGGAAATAGTAAAACACAAGAGATATAGATTACTTATTTGATTTTTGTTTGACATAAGTATCCTATAAACTGCCTTGGCTTTATTCCTTGATCCAACAAGCCATACAAATGTTGGTACAATAGCACTTCAATTCCAGAAGAAAATGTCTATAGAAATGTTGTAGAATCCACCCATAATACTCCGAATAAAGAATTATTTATACAAAATTTACATCAAAATATCCCATAACTAAATGAGATTTATTCTAGGAAAATAAAATATCTATTTACACAAATATAGAGACAGATGGTCTCGAATATACTGACAAATAATAAACTGATTTTTGCTATCCCTGTTTTTGTTGAAGGAGTTATAGGTATGCTCTATGAATCTGCATCTTGTTGTTGTCTTAGTAACTTTGTGTGGGACATCTGATTTGATATTTTTAACTGATACTCTTTACATGTTCACCGGTATTCATCCTTTTTACCAAAATTTACTGTGGTAAATATTTCTATTTAGCTCACTATTTACCATGGTAATTTATAGGATGTCAGTTATGTTGGACCACCAATAATCCCTTGGTATTCTTGTTTTTGTCAGCTTCCTATAAATTTCATCTTCTTCTGTATATTTTACAAAATTAGGTTGTACTGGGAATAAGTGCTTTACTTCATTTTCAATGAAAAAGAGGTTCTCTAAACTATCGTACAACACTTTCCCTGTTGGTAATTCCTTTGTTGAAGATGAGCTAGCTTGACTATCAGCCTACTGATGTAATTTGTTAATGTACTCAATCTGAACCATTAACTTATCATTGATGACAAAAGGACTGGGGAGTCCTTTCAATCTTAAGATGTCAAATTTCTTCATGAACTCATCTATATCTTCCTACATTCTTTGACATCTTTGTTATAGGCCTTACATAATATTCCTTTTGGTCAACGCTTTCTTTATTTTGAGGATCGTAGCAGTCCTATCCTCAATGTCTAATTGTTCTAACTGTTGCCTAATTTTATTGTTCAGAAAATTGATTAATCTGATGGCTTCCTCAGGTTTCATTCCCAGCTTTTCTCTAGTCTTCATAATTTCTTCAAGAGAAAGCTTTACTAAATCAAGCTATTCAAAAATAATATGGATTGATGACCAAATACCATTTATGGAATCAATGATATTGGTCCATAATATTTTCTTGATATCTGTCAAAGTCTTTTCGAATGATAAATCCTTCTCCAATGCTTTAATTTACTGTGTCATGCTTTTGTTTTTCCTTATTTCTTCTACATAATTCATTTTGGATATATCATATTTCTGCTCAAAAGTAGTGAATTTCTCTTTTACTCTCTGCAGCAATGTGACTTGGAATTTCATTTCTTCCATTGACATAATTAAGTCCTCTGTGTTCTGTGTTGATGTACCTGCTTGTGATGTACCTGTTGCCTCTATGGGTGCAGGTATAGCCAAAGGAATGTTCGGTGCTAAAACAGTTTCCAGTGTGGAAGGGACTACTATTGAAACTATTGGCACTACAGTTTGAGGCTGTGTGGTCAACTCACTTTGCCTTGACTGCACTGATTTGTCCAATTCCTGCTTTGTTTCCTTCAGTTTCTCGTTTAACTTAAGGACCAAGTCCATAAGTTCTTTTTCATTTTTCTTCTCTATCACTTCAGCAGTCTGAGGGTGAATGAGTGGTGGCAAATTCAATTGTTTTCTAAGTGTAGCTATGTCTTCATTCTTTTTCTTAATTAAGCTTTTTGTTGCCTTAACATATTTTGGGTCATGACCCAACTCAATTACTAACTCTTCCAATGATTTATCCTATTATCTTCTACTTGTGAGGAGGCTTTCTCCAGCTGCAATTGGGCTATAGTGTTTCTCAATGAATTTTGCAATCAATGAGCCATCATTGCTTTGTTGGTCAATGTTGAGTAGACGGTCTCACCTATTTGCTTGTGTAGTTCAATCTGATCAATACGGTGGATGTCTTTATACATGACTTCAAAGTCAATTTTGAAATAATCTGCCAAGTATTTTGGCTGCCACACTATGGGCTTTAGAAAACTCATTTTCATTTTGCCTTCTTTGATTTCAAAGGCTAACATCAATCTAGTTTGGATTTTAGGGGCCACCTTTAAGTACTGAGCATACGCTTGGGCCTTCAATTTCTCATTCTTTGCCTTAATTTCTTTAAACTTCCCCTTTATATCTATCATTTTCTCAGAATAATATTTAAGAGATGAAACTTCTATGCTCTGTTGTCTTTCTAGCTCTGGCCTATGTGAAATTAAGGGTGTCCCACCAGTCGAGAATGTTCGTAAACTATCCGTCCCTTCTTTTCTCATGCTTTCTGTAGTTTCTCCAATGAAATCCTCCTCTGAATATGGATTCATCCTTTGCTTCTTAGCAATGGGTTGATATATGGGCATGCTTGGAGGGGTAGTTTCTTCCTTCTCTCTCTTGAGATTCTTTCCCTTATTTAGAGGAGTCCGTAGTACTAGAGGATTTCCAATATTAGTTTGAGCTGGATGTGGCTGTGGTGGGTCCAACTCTTCAGAGATTTCAGGCTGCTGCTCAAATCTCTCTGGTTGTTCTGTTGTAGATGGTTATTCTGATGTAGATGGACCTGTTTCCTGAGATTTCCTCTATGAAGGTTCAACTGTGGGAGCAGTGGTTTCCTGGGCTGGCCTTTGGGAAGACTCCACATGCACCTATACAAAGGAGTACAAGTCAAATCTTTTCTCCAAATCTTTCGTCGCATTCTCAACTTCAACTTTATCACTATCTTTCTATACCAACGTCCCTTCCATCCATTCATTAATATTAGCATATTGTTCTATTTCGGGGATCCTATCATGGATGTAAGGTGATAACTTGTGTTTTATCCTCCTATCGCAGCTGAAATTGTGAGGATCATAGGCCCAAGCAAAGCTCTTCTTTTAATGCATCGTCATCTCTATGATTTCTTCTACTTCTTGCCCTACCTTTCTGTTGTTACACACAAATGGGCCTAAGTGGTATTTGATTCTTAACTGGGCTTTCTTCTTTGCTTTCATGAAATGGATTTGATCAGAGTTGATTATTTTCCTGTAGTACTCCAGGGAAAATAATATCATGTTGACATATTTGGGCAATTTGAATGGAGGCAATTCACACCCATAGACTCTGACCTCAGTATGATTCTATTATAAGTACCCATCACCTATCCTATACTACTTTGACAACTGAAGGATTATTTTGATATCATAACTGATTCTAGGAGGAGAGCTTCCTGTTAGTATGGTAGTTATAGGATGGACAAACTCATCAATGAAATCTATATATGAATAGGAAGAGGAGGGTGAGTAGTGAAAGATAAAGGTCCAAAAAATGACTGATCTAGGACTACCTTTTGTATCAATCATATGCACAGAGAAAGGGAACTTGTCAGCTTGATAGAAAAGGAAGAGGTGATATATGATTGTAGAATACTTAACCACTCTCTAATTTTCTAGCCTCATGAACTGGTCATGGATTTTCTTAGCAATGAATGCAACATAGTCATACTTGACAACAGGAGGCTATCTAGGGGTGAAGATAGACATGAGTACTAGGGTCAATTCATCAACAAAGTCACTAGTATCGAAACCCATAATGGCAACAATCATATTAACAATATCCTTGCCTATATTAGTGAAGAAACATGTTAGATAGGGAGGGGGATCTTTGGGTAGATGACTCTTATCCATGAAGGTATGGCAAATATGGTTGAGTTCAAAATTTGACATTTTGGTGCATTTTTCAAGTAATTCTCCAATATAAATGGGGGTGAGGTTTTGGCCGAGTTGAAGCTGTAACATTTCGTTAATTGAATTAGCGATAATGGTAAACAGGAATGACTGGTTGAAGGACATTACGGCTTTGCGGTTAGGGTTATAATTGGCCTGGCATTGGTGGATAATGTCTGGGAAAATGTGCACAGAAGGGAATAGGTATTTTGGGAGATTTGATTCCCAAAGTCCTATGGTATCCAAATTGTTAATGTAATCGTCTCGGAATCGACAATACACTTTCAAGGGACATTTATCACGTTCAAGTTCCTTTATTTGGAAGTCTTTATCTCCTAATGGCAGGTAATCCAAGTCTTTATGGGGAGCATTGACAAGAGGTACATTGAGAGCCATGGGGGTTTCCATCCTGGATCATGTGTTTTCAGGGATGAAATTGGGGATTTTTTTAGTGAAAATAGGTGAAACCGAGGTCGTGGGAGTCTTTGATTTTAAGTCTTGCAACTAAATTACACTAGAATTTTTGGTTTCAACGTAATTGCAGAGGAATTTTAGTATTTAACAGGGTTTCTGGAAGAAAACTGGTAAATACCTGTTATTGAGTGACTTGTAATGGTGAACTCCTTGACTGGAAGCATAGAGTGGACTAGAGTGGCATTGGCCAGCAACTTTCAGGGTAGTTGATGGTTTGTGTATGAGATGGTTGATTTCTACGTACTAGCTGCATGCAGGGGTTGTTCGAGATAAAGGGAGAAAATGGATTATACTTTGCTTTTTATGCAAAGTTGATTTTTTTGGAAAGTTTATGACACGAATAGGTTGCGTCAGTGGGGGTGATTTGACATTTTTTATCATTTGCGGGAAGTGGTAAGCGGGTTTCATCGAATCGCTTATGGGAGGTGGGCGATATTGAAGGAGGGCCATGTGACTCCACTAGTCGGTTGACACGTAGCATCGAAACTATTTGAGAAAACAGCTCATATCGCTCATATAATGTTTGACCAAAAGGCCCATGTGATATGAGCGATGGCCGCCGGGTCTAAGAGATGTGATCGAATGGTTATCAGGGGTTGGGAAGTGATTGGTGTTTAATGGCAGGGGCCTGACTTAATTAAAAGATTTTAACTACATTGGGGGTGATGCGACTGGTTTGAGTTATTAATTAATCGTGAGGATTAATTAATCCTTTTATTAGCATGGTAGGGATCAGGTTTCTTATTTAGTCACGGATTGACTAATTAATCCCAATTATCAATGTTATTAAGTTTATTTTTCAACCATGGAGTGGGATATATAATTTATTGGGTTTGTAATAATAATACGGGTAAGGGCTAGTTTATTTTCGGGAGTTAAATAATAATTTTAATTAGCGATTTGTTGTGTGTGGAGCACGATTGTTCAGAGGTCTTTGTTTCAGCTGGATGTATACCCCAGGAAGTTTGTAAACCCATCCACTGCAGGGAGGTGTAGGGGTCCGGGGGGACCGTTCCCCCCCGGCTAGGGCGTCCGGGGGCCAGCGGGGGCTCGGGGGCGGTGCCCCCGAAGCTAAAAACAAATGTAAAATTTCCTTCTAAAAGTATAGTAATTTCTAGTCAATCTGGGCCGGTCATTAGGCGAATGATCTGATGGTAGAACTTATGTTTAGTTTAGGGTTTTCTTCCCTAGAAGGCAACCCCTCTCTTCATATGAGGGAATTGTATTGAGTCTTTGTAATGTATCTGAGTGAGAAACAGAGAGGTGAGACTGTGACAGTAAACAAAGGATATTACAGCGGATCTGTTGTAGGTTGTGTCTCCTCATTTTGCTAGATAATAGAAAGGAAGGACTGGCTGTTCGGGGTGGATGTAGCCCAAATTGAGTGAACCACGTATATCTGTGTCTCTTTTGTTTTATGCATTTTCTGTGTTTATATTTCTACAATATTTTATGTGTTCCATTGCTCTGTAATATATAATTTTCTAACACGGTTAATATGATTTTGTAAGATATGAATGTGCGCTCAGTTAAAATGTTTCTAAAAGCATTTTCATCATACACATTTAAGACTTAGGCTAAGTGAATATGAGGGTTTATATGGAGAATGTTTTAATTTCCCTAAGTAAAATAGGATTTCACTTAGAAAAAGCTTTATAAAAGGAACGAGTGACTTTATGGAGGGGTAATTGTTTATGAAGGGGATTTAAGTACTTTAGGCATTTCAAATTATTGGGCCAAGGGTCCAATCCTTCCAAAAGTTAGAGAAATGCTCTAAGCCCCTCAAATTTGTTTAGGTACCTTTAGCACTTAGGGGAAAGTAGTGAATTTTTAGGAAAAATGGAGTAAGGGAGTTAATTAATTTGACTTTTTTTCTTTGATGCGCTATCTCCAATGTGAGTTGTGCTTTGTCCAAGTGATGAAAGCAAAAGATTTAAGCATTAAACTTAACCATTCACAACACATTTATTCTGCAACCATCATCTACATACCCTACCTGCTTTATCCTAGCATTTTCACTTCTTTATTAGGGTGCACTTAGACTAGAAAACCCTTTTCAATTTTTCTTTTCTTTTACATAGTGATATCTATCTAAATCTACACTGATTACATCCAAGGGCTCAAATTAAACTGTTGAGCTCATTTTATTCACTCTACCTATCTACTTATCTGCCATGATTAAACTGTTTGGTAATATCTTTATTCGCTATATCTAAAACATGAAATTGAAAACATGGAATAACCAGGATTAAGCTATTTGGTAACCATGGATTATGGCATAGGTAACAAGTTGCACACAATCTTTATTATGCATAAATTAAATAGTAGTGGAATTTAGACTTGCACACTCTCATGGTCTTCTCTTTTTGTTGGGGTTAATTTTATTTCATTTTTTAACCTTTTCTTTATTATTTATAACCTTTTCTTTTAGGGTATACCCTCTTTACATTTTTTAACTTTTTTTTTCACAAATATGGAAAACCTTGGCAACCAGTAAAGTTATGAACATATTTCAGAACTAGATCAAGTCAATCATGATATATGACACCTATTGGTATAGTGGCATAACATGCATGTTAGAAAAAAGGATAATTAGCTCAACTTGATAAAACAAGAGGACCTAAAAAATCCATATTTAAATCCCTCCATCTCATATTCTTCTTTATTTCATCTATTCTTCCATTTATGAACCCCTCCAGCTCAGTTTTCATAGGCTCTATGTTTTCTACAAGATTCCCTGTAATCCTATATGATTCCCTGTAAACCTACATGAGTTTCATGTAGGAATTATAGTGGCCTTGAAACCCCAAGAAAATTGATCTTAGAGTAAGGGGATGATAAGCATCTGTTTGAAAAAAAACATTCACTCCACCACATCATCGCCATGCCTTCCATCACCATGTTACCCCTGCATCCATCCAATATGTCAATTCAACACACACACACACACACACACACAACACACACACACAACATAATATCATATATAATCTATATATATATATATATATATATATATATATATATTTATAGAGGAGAGGAGAGAGAGAGAGAGAGAGAGAGAGAGAGAGAGACAATACATGAAGACCAAAACTCTCCCCTACCATTCACTACAACCCTTCTCTACTCATGTCAACAACCCTCATGCTCCAGAAGTGAGAAAAAGTATGAAATTTTAGGGGAGAGGTAGCTACAACTCATCCTATAGGTTTCCAGTGGGAAATCCTATAGCAACCTATCCCACAAAGGAAACTTCCCAGGGTTCCATCCATCTTCAACACAAAGATCCCAAGGTTGAGTAAGCTCCTCCAGAGCTTAGCAGCAGTAACAAGATCATTACATCACTCTCCAACACCTGCACAACAAAAGAAAAAACCATCAAAATGGGCAAATACAAAGAAGGATATGCAACAAATACACATCATAGAGATATCATTCTCCAACATGCATCATCATCAAAGAATCTTACCCACAGGTATGCCATCTTACTCATGCTCTTTCATTAGTATGATATGATCAAAATGGTAGGATTATGTAAGATTTTTTTGATAAGCAAAGGTTGCTAGTTAACTTGGCCACATTTAGCCACTTGACAAGGAGAAAATAGTTAGACCACTCCACATGTCGCTATAGTCAAATTTTAAGAAAAAGGAGATAATTCCAAAAATGGTTAAGTTACAGAGGAAAAAAGTGGGATATGATTACGAGGTAAGGTGGAATGATGGACTGATACTGGGACCAATGGTCCAAAAGGAGGTGCTTGTACTTAGACAACCAACACACCATCACACACGATCCAACATATAAGGAAATCAAACACTGATTCCCATGCAAAAAGAGCATTAGCAATCTCGAGAATTCATTGAAAAGAGGTTTCTCTTGGCCTTCCTAAAGTAGCACCTATAGGAGAGTTAACATTTTGTAGTGCAAGAGACGTACATGATCCTATAGGAAATCCTATAAGATGCAGAGAAATCAATCTACAGGATTATCAGTGGGCACTAAAGGGAGGATAAATCAAAGGTTGTCCTCAATAGAATGAAACAAGTAAGGTAGGAGCTATGCATTCCATGCTTTCCAGCTAAAGAGAAGAAAAATCCTCATTTGATTAAGGAAATTGCAGTCTAGTAGAACTGTATTGAAAAGTTAACACTCCAACCTCTCTCACCCACCATAATTATTGAATTATATCCATCCAAGCCTCCAAAATTTCCAGGGAAAGATGACAAGAAGTATTAACAAGAGAGAACGCAGAAACATAGTAAGGATCCACCAACATCCTCCTAGTAAAAATTTCCACAAGGCACCAATGGATGGTGTTATTTGACAGGATGAGAGAATATGATGAAGAGTTGGCTAAAGAATTTTCTCTCTCACTGATACCATTCACTAGGACCCATGCCACTACTATGGTGAGAGGCCTATCAGTAGAATTCACCCCTTAAGTTATAAGAAGAATCACTACACTCCCTTTAGGGTTACCTTGGAGAAAAGAAGACAAGGGTAAAAACACCCTTGCAAAGAAGAAATTATTTTTGGAAGGGGAGGAGCCAATGAAAGACAAAAATGGGGTCAAAAGAGGAAGCATTCCATACCCTTGGAATCAAGTTAGTTACCACCTCATGAAATACATATCACGTGAAGGGAGATACAGTGTGGTGTATGGATACCACTTTAGACTCCTCCAAGAACTGATATTTGAAGAAGACACACCTCCTCAAAACAGATTAAGTATAGCCTACATTCTTCTTCAATCAATGATATACATGAGCATCCAAGTCCAGGAGGGAAAACATCAAAAACTAGCCCATCATCAGTTGATCAAACTCATCCTAGAAGATTCTCTACAAAACCTAACGCTCCCTATTACATGGAAAACCTTCAGAGACATGCACACAGGAGGGTTATTTCAAGCTCTTGAATAGGACAAAAGCCCCATTACTAGTGAAAGGGAAGAAGAAATAGAAGAAGAAAATGAAGAGCAAACAAAAGAAGAAAATTAAGAGGAAACAGAAGAGGGAAAAGAGAAAGAAAAGGAGGATGAGAATGAATAATAGATAGAAGAAGAAACAAAAGAAGAGACAGATGAGTAGAGTGAGGAGCTAGAGGAAGAAGAGAAAGAGAAAGATAAGAATGAGAAGGAGAATGGAAAAGAGGAAACATAACAAAACGAAGAATATAGGCCTGAAGTTCAAGGAAAAGAAGGGGAAGAATCACCAAGGGTATCTCCAAAACCCACTAAGAAAGAGGAAGCAACTACTCTTACTGCCCTAAGTACATCTATCAAGTCAAAAGGGAAGAGGCAAAGTCAAACCCCACTGTACTTCAGAACAAGAGAGCAGAAGGATTAGGTAGGGAAGACCTGAAACCCCCACCAAAATTCTTATTATCATTGAAGAAAGGGCAGCTCCTCTAGAGAAAAATCAAGGAGAAGAATCATCAGGACAAGACTCTCCCAAATCTCCCATCAATTATGTTAGGAGGCTTATCACAAGGTCAACCTCATCAAAAGGAAAATTTCTCCTACAAGAGACACATGCAAACCTACAGGAAGCAGAGTCCATCCTATAGGACACCCTGTCAGACCTACAGGATGTATAGAAGATGGACCAAGAAGGTATCACTCCACCAGAAACAAAGGAAGAAGACCAAGAACTGAGGGAACCTAGTCCACAACTTAACCTCAACTCCTACTACATATTCATTGAAGGAGGTATGGTAATCCCACAAAATTTTTTCATTCTCTTATTCTTTGAGCTTGAAAGAGAGAGGGCAAGGACACATAGGTGGATGCAAATTGCCAAATCAAAAGGAGTGGAGGATGTAGGCCACATGGAGGACAAATTGAAAGAGATGGGTAGAGATATGAGTAGCATAAGGGACAGAGAGGCAATGATGAAATATCAATTAGAAGTAGAGAATGCATAGCTAAGAGGATAACTACAAGAAAGGGAAATCGAGTTGGAAACTATGGCCAATTTATCCTTGGAGGCAATCTAGTGCAGGATTTTAGCAAAGTCTTATGCCTTGTATCTCAAGGAATAATGGCTACAATTCCAAATCAAGACTTTAGTACAAAGAGTCACTATGCCCTTCTAGGACTATAAACAATTCATTGATCTTTGTGATCAAAGCACCTTGGAAGATAGAGAAAAAATGTCTGATTTTTACCTACAAAACTTCGCCTTGACAGATTTGAATGTGTGGAACCCAAATTCAAAACTAGGAGACTTGAAATTGATCGCCTTAGCATCCTATATGAATCATGAGTAGGAAGGGGCTACAAAAATGAAAAGGGTAATGAAAAGAGAAGGGACATAACCCCTCATGGTCAGAGCTAAATAATCTAATCCAATGGTTGTTATGAACACCCACAACATCATTTCAAATGATCTGAAGCTTTCACCTAGGTACCTTGCTACACAAGAACATGCAGTCACACACTTTGAAGACATCTTCAGATTTCTAGATGATGGTAGCATGCAGGCTTGCCAAAGGAGGTGGAACATGTTGCCCTACAATTTAAAAATTAGAGAATACCATTATCCTTAGAGAATGAGAGAGACACTAAATGGAAAAACCATGTATAAGTAGGCTCTACAAAGACTCAAGGTCAATTGGATTGGCTTGAGACTCAATCCACCACTGATTTTATGAATATTTGAAGGGAGGAGAGAAGAAGAAGAAAGAAAGCAGTCAGAAGCGATAGAAGGGAAGGCAGGATTTTATTCACAGGAAGAGGAAACTATAATAGAAGAATGGGATGTCAAGGAGGCCACTAGAGCAATGAAGGACATGGACATAGATTAAGTTTCTCAGAGGATGAGCAACACTTTTAGTAGGGGGGTGATGATGAACCTCACCATTCGGTTACTATTTGGACCTTAATACACCTCCAAGCTTACTAAAAAAACTCTTCTTATAATTCCTTACATGTTTTGATTATATTTTGCTTAATGAGATGAGTAAAAGTAAGATTTTATGTCTTGTGGCCTATTGTGCATTGATTACAGGTTTTTGGGAGCAAATCATGGAAATTTTGGCTAATTAAGGTGCAAAAACTCAAATGAGACAAGAAGGAGAGATTATAGGACATGAATCTTCCTCATTAAATCCTCACTCATTCGAATATCCCTCAATCAAATCACACTAGCTCCGAGTTGCAAGCAACTGAGTCATGGAGATCGTGGGCAGCCGAGCCAGTGACAGTTAACAACTAGTTCATCTTGAGTTTGGGAGCCAAGCCTCCCTAGATTTAAGGAAGTTGTTGGGTACTTCAGTTGTATAAATAAGGAGGCCTAGAGCCTCATTAGGATTCAGATTGTTTATGTAAGAGCACTAAGAAATTTCGAGTTAAAGGATTGTGGCAAAACACTTTTATGTAATTTTTGATATGATAATGAGAATGATAATTTCCTTGATCCAACACTAAGTTGAATCAGAGGGCTGAATATCTTGGGTTACGGCCCAACCCGATTAGAAGAGGTTCTTGCTATTTTACTTGTATGCTTAGGTTATTTCATAGATTAATTGTTGAATTTATTTTGTCATTGTTTCATTGCAAGTAGTGGTGAATTTGATTAGTTTGTTGATAGCAAGTGGATTTTGCCTCACTCCTTCCTTCAGGGACAATGGTTTGAGGAAAAAATCCTATTCAACCCCAAAAAGATAGAATTCTAATATCTTATGGAATTTAGGGTTTTCTGCTAATTAGACCAACATCTTTTCAGTTTTCAAGAATAGGTTTTAGTTTTTATTTCTAATATATCAAGCTTTGTATTAGATCTCATGGTGTTTCACAATATTTTACAAGTATTTCCATGCATGAACTAGGCAACTGAATAATGGAATTATATTTTCTTATGTTGATTGGAAATCCATCTCGTTTGACATTATCCATGGGCAAATGCCAGTGATGTAAGTATTGCAGGAGTTTCAATAGTGCAGGAAGATATCATGTCAATAGGCCTAGCCTAACTTCATTCATCCATAATCACCAACATCTACTAAGTCCATCAACTAATTCATCATTCCATAAGAGAAACTTTCCAAGTTTGTTGAGCAAATCCAACCATCTCACAATCCTTTTTTTTAGTTCTGAGGAAGTCCTAGCCACTCCATTTCCTTATTTCTTACTTCATTCATATTCCCTAAGCCTTATACCACCTTCCAAATCCCTCCTTATGCTTTCGGTCAGATCCTGTAGGAATATAGGCGATCCTGTAAGAGCATTAGGACATCCTGTAGGTGCATTAGGACATCATGTAGGACGACTTGTAGTGGCTTGTTTTGAGGCCAATTTGAGGAAAATGCATCTAGAAAGTTAAGAGAAGACCCCTGTTTGCATCCTAAACCATTTAACCCATCACAACCATCTCTAACCAACCTGCCATACCACCAAGAAGATTTAGCATTCACATTTTCACAAAAATGATAAAAATAAAAAAAATAAAAGTTATTGTTTTCATGCGTATCCACAGTAGTAAAGTGTTTGTTTATCTCATATTTCATGCCTAAGATAGTTAGGATTATACACATGTTAGCTTAGAATTCTTCTAAAGAAATATCTCTTAACAAATAGTTACATGAGTGGTGTGCTTAAAGAATTTAGTTTAGCCTTGCATTACTGCAGTATACAATATTTCAATTCTCTCAATTAGGGTAAAATTCCCCTTTCTCCATTGGTAATAAAACTTCTTCTAAATCAATAGAAGGTTGGGTTGAGAAACCATAGTGGTCCACCGTTAGTTTAGTAGTGACAAAGAGTGGACCCATTAAACCTGCTTGTATATACAACACTATCACCTCCAAGTTTGTACGAACGCTAGGTTGATACAACAAATTTGTTAGCCCCAGGAGTTGCAACATTCTTGCTGCAATACTGGTGCTCATCAAAAGGGGAATGCAATCAAGTGCTATGTTATTCTCAAATGATTCATCTACATTTAATTGATTGTTTTTTGAAGGTTAAGTGAGCATCCTATAGCTATATACATCTGTGTGATATTGTGTTGTCCATGACTTGATAGAGGAAGAATTTTATATGAAGTCCCCGACAAATATGTTAAATAGAAATATTTCTTATTTTTATTAAAAAATTTATATATTAAAGGTATACTAATGTTATTTCACTTTTTCTAGTCATGGTGAAGTCCCTAGGAGGGATAAATGTTCATATATGGTTTTTAAAAATTGAAATTTTGTTCTCTCAAAAAGGAGTTGTCATAAGGAAACCTTGTTCTAGAACCTTGAAGTTTCCTAGTTCATATTTGGAGAAAAAAGGTTTTTGTATCTATGTCCATATACCTTTTCAATTGGAAGATGTGTGCATGTGCATAGTAGTTGGATAGATGTATAATATTATGTATTCATGCCATATTTGTTTTTAGAATTTTGACATATGACACCTCTTGATATACAAAATGGCTAGATGTACTTACGTCTATTGGATATATAAAATGGTGACATATTTAAATAACTAGCGAATGTATCAAGAGGTTTGGGAATTTGATAAGCCATTGCATGCACAATACTGAAAGGGGCCTAGGTGTAAAAGAATCTAGAATTTGGAGAGAGAATGGAATTATTCATGGTATAACCCATTTAGACGAATAACTATGGAAGGGAAAACATGTGTCTAATTGGATGTTGGACTAGCAATAGAATATCCTAGTGGGAGCCACATGAGTTATTTTTGGGTTTGGGGCAAGATTCCCTCATAAGAGAAAATGCATCTTGAACATTCAGGGGTGAGGAAATGGTGCCAATTTTGAAACCCCATATGTGGGCTATGGGCAGATACCTTTGAATTTACAAAATTGATCCAGGGGTCCCAAAGGTATGCTAAGGTGCAAAACTAGGTGCATCGAGATATCCCCTAAAACTGGATAAATGTAAATCATTGAACTATATCAAGGGGATGGACCTAATTGGGCCCAAGAGTTAATATGAGGTGGATGGAATTGCAAATGCATGGTTATGGTCATTTGGATGCCACACAAGTGTGGCAAGTGATGTTGAACTATTCAAGGTGATGTGGCAATGCCATATGGGTCACACTTGGGTGTTATGTTTTAGAATCCTTATGACATGTAGTCATGTCATGTTGATGTCAGAACACTATGTGGATGCCATGGTGTAGTTTAATGCTAACATGGCATGCGTACCGCCATGGTAAAATTAACTATGTGGATACTTGTGGTATCAATGGTAGGAGTTATAAGGGAATAAATTCAGTATTTGGGAGAACCAAGGTGCTAAGAATAATGAACAATGCAAAACTATTGTGCACTTGGATTTTTCTCCAAGAATGGATTTAAAAGAAAGCAACATAAAAAAAATTACGGGTCTAGGTATTTTAAGGCCTATGAATCTAAGTTCATGTGGTAGTATAATGTTTAAGTGGCACCATGTGAATGGCTAAGTTTTGATTGAGCATAAATTTCAGTCCAGGAGTCAAATTGATGTAAAATTTATATCGTTGGAAAGATCTCAATGAGGTGAATACGACAGTGGTATTTATTTTGGGTTTTTAAAATGTTGGAAAAAAGGATTTTTGGAACCCCATATTCACCATAGGCTATAAGGGTTAGGTTAACTATAAATTAATATCGTCCAAAACATGTGGGAGTACAAGGGGGTGGAACAATGCTAAATATAACTCTTAATCCTTGTGGGCATGAGACCTCTAGGTGGCCATAATTATAAAAAAATGACTTTAATTTGATGGAAAATAAGATATATTTATCATAGGAATACATGTTCTAGACCTCCATGTCTAGGATACACCTTTGCGATACATAGGCCACTTTTTCTTCCTTCAAGTTAGAGTGCTAGGTATATCTAGGAGGTACATTATAGCTGGTTAGTAGGGAATTTGCTGTGGCAAATACAATAACAATACTTCATAAGTATTTATGATGGCCAAAGCTTCGACAATATGTCCAAGTATATACCTAATTGCGCACTTAATATTCCATTGCTAAACCACCTATCAAGAATAATAGGTTATACACTGCCCTATCTTCCTTAAAAAACCACTAATATTTAATCGCCAGATGAAATATTAGGATCTCCATCCTACAATCATGGCAATGATTGTGCATTTATAATCATCGATATCTTCTTTACGATGACCATATTAGCACCATGCAAGAATAATATCATATTTGAGGGAGCTAATAAACTCTACTTCGAGTCTCTTTGGGTTAATTTTGCGCTGCATTGAAGAATTTTTCAGATACGAATATTAGCTTCCTCAAAATGTTTTTCTCCAACCTATGTTCACTCATGGATACTAATTTGACTAGATGTAATGTCCTCTAATAATAATAATAATAATAATAATGAATAATACATATAATATTTTATAAGAAATATATAATAAACAATAAAAAAAAAATAATAATAGTAAATAGATAATAAATAATAAGTAAGATAAAAAAAAAAAACTATAAAATAATAGTAAAAAATAAAGTTAAAAAAAATTAAAATAAAACAAGAAAGAGTTAACTAAAAGAACTATAAAAGTATTAAAAAAAAGTAAAGTTATCAAATAGTAAAAATGAATAAAATAGGAAAGAAATAAATTAAGAGAAAATTTAACTTAAGTAAATCTTAAAAAAAAAAAAAATTGCATGTTGACACATGGAATGTGTGCCTACGGTTCCCCTTCCAATTTTTCTTCTATTTAATAGATGGTGGGGAAGAGGAGAGAGCATTCCATCATCCATTCTCTTCGGAGAAAATTGTTGTGAGACAAAGGATTCCCTGGCAGTAGTATGTTGACCAAGGGCTCGGGGGTGGCCAGTTGTAGAAAGATTACATGCAACTGAGCCTAGGGTTGGCTAGAGAGTCGTCCCCAAAACTTTGTTACAGTTAGTAGGATTCAAATAGCATTCAACTCCACAATCACAAGTAAGGAATATCATCGCCATAGGTAAGTTATCTTTGCTCATATTTCTGAAATTCTGTGTTAAATAGTTGATAAATTGTGTGTTGATTATAAATCGCATAATTGATGTAATTATTTGTATATCCTAAAATTGAGGTTGTTACACTAGATTTATTTCATTTTATCCGCAGTTCGATAGAAAATTATATGTGGTCAATAGGATTATTATACATATCCTATACATGAACAACTCCAAGAATCCATGCACATAAGATGAAATCTTTCCATATGTGTAGAATAGATATAAAAGAGCCCTCCATATCTCTATTGGCTATAATCATTTTTAGGTGTGCTTGGTATTCCAACCATTAGCCCTAATTTATTAGCTATTACTATTCAATATACACCAAAAAATTCCTCCCATGTTCATCGCAGGGAAGTTTTGGCATTCAAATTTATTGAATAGATTGAACACTATCAAAATAGACCCATGACATCCTATAGAAATCCATACAAGTAGAACTAGTGACATTACCAACATAGGGTTCCACGTTAGTTTCAAGTAGGCTATAAGGTTTGATTACATTATTAGAAAGACAACCTCGCAAATTCCCATATGTATGTTTAAAAAATTTCATATGGGAATTTAAAAATCATAAATTCCATGGGTGAGAATGACTTAGAATTACGCATTACCCCTTGGCTTGTAACTAATATTTAATGTAAAGCTACTTCAACCATATTTTGAACCACCGCTGTACATATCAAAGGAAGAAGTGAATCATGAATGTAATGAATAACCCACCTTGGATCACCTCAAGGAAAACAACGCAAACGACACCAACCAACAAGACATAAAACTCTACGAATTTGTTAAAGCATGTCACCTTCTCCACCAAGGCAAGTAGCTCACTAGGAGCCATATTTAACAATACATTTCCCATATGATGAGGGAACTTGATACCATGGAAAAAATTTCTTCCTAAGGGGAAAGGGCTAATCGAGGTTTATGTAGATTGCCACCCACCTCTTCCATAATCTCAATGGTTCTCTATCTTCTTGGTTGGTTTTCTATGACTTTGGGGTCCCAAAATTCCATTGGCATTTTTTGTACTTATATGATGTTTTCATAGAATTCACAGGTCCAAGGTTTTCCATGGAATCCCATGCCCCTAGTAAAAATGTGTGGTCCTTAAATATTTATTTCCAAAAACTATCTTGCATCCAGAACAAATATTGTATCCAAAAGTTGTTAGGCCCCTATACAACTAGTGTAACCACTTATTGTTATTAGTACAACCCCTTTATTATATTGATGTACCCATGTAGTTCCCATATTGTTACTATTGTGCCCCATAGAAACCCACTATTGTTATTATTGTGCCCTTACGTTATTATTGTTACGTCGGCTCTGATTATATTATAACCCCTTAGACTCCTATATATGGAAAGGAGGTCTTTTCATTTGTATCATCCAAGAATTATTCATTTGTGAAATGTAAAGGAGGTTTCCCCCTTGAAGAGGCTAAGTTCTAAGGCTTTCAACTATCTTTTCTATCTTTTTGTGAGCTGATTTCATAACATTTGGTATTAGAGCTTTGGATTCTAGGGTTTCGCTACTCTAAATAGGTCATCGTGGAATTTTCTTTCAGTATAACTTTTTTTTCTGTGACATTTCAGACATTAAAAAAAAAAACCCATTTGGGCTGAAATCATTCTAAACCACAAGTTTGTATTTCAAAGATTTTTGTGCTATATTTGTAGAGATATGATTTGAGGAAGTTGGAATTTTTTCTGACTCCCGAATTACATTCCAAATAGGTGACCCAGGGAAAATAGTCATAACTTTTGTTTTGAGCATCAGATTGAAATTTTGTAAGAAGTTAAAGAAATAGGACATACAATAGTTTCTTTTATAGATTTTTTAGATCCTAAGGTCGAAACAGTGACACATGGCACTTCCTACAAATTAGATCTTCTAGAAGGGTATATAATGAGGACATCTTGGGAGATTGTGCATAACTCTTTCTTGGAGAATCATAATTTGATTAGACTGGTGGCATTGGAAAGAGGACATAGAGGGCTACTGCAGGTCGAAATTTTAGAATTGGAAGAGCCAAAATTACAGAGTTATAGTCATTTCAATATCGAGCTCCTAAAATCAAGAAAAGGCAATATGAGGAAGTTTGATTGCAAGGATACAGTAAATTGGATACTTCAGATGGAGAAATATTTTGATCTACATAGTATACCACTGTTACAAAAGGTATGTATTGCATCTTCATATTTAGAACCGGATCAATTTTTATGGTATAAAGGGCTTTGTTCTCATAAAAAGCTTATTACGTGGTCAATTTTCACGGAGGAAATGATAGCGCATTATGAGGATACAAAGAGGAACACATTCTTTAGAGCAACACCACAACAATTGAAAATAGTAAAAGGGCTTTGTTACATAGTGGAGTGTAAAATTATGGCAACAAGGAAGTCTACCCCTCACAACTATAAAGATGGAAGTGTTGTTTCTCCTAGCCTTCCACAACCTACAAGGGTTACACCACAATAATTGGAAGAAAAAAGAGAAAAAGGGCTTTGTCACAATTGTGATAACAAATGCACTAAAGGTCATAAGTGTGCTCAGAAGAAATTATTTTACATAGAGTATGAAGAGGAGGAAGAAACGGATCAAGAAACATCAAAATAAGAGGATATGCACTAGGATCCAACCCCAAAGAAAGAATAAATGAATCAGACCATATCTTGTGAAGCATTGGCAAGAATTACCACTCCTCAAACTCTCAAGATAGAAGGACATCTCAAGAAAAAAAAGGTGCAAGAAGTGAAAGATCACATCGAGAAATAAGAAATGAATCCAAACATATCTTGTAATTCATTTGTCAGAATTACCACTCCTCAAACTATCAAGATAAAATGACATATCAAGAAGAAAAATGTTCAAGAAGTGAAATATAACATTGAGCATCAAGAAATGAATCCGACCATATCTTGTAAAGGATTGGAAGAACTTACCACTCCTCAAACTCTAAAGATATAAGGACATATCAAGAAGAAAAAGGTTCAAGCAATGAAAGATCACATCAAGCATCAACAACAAGTTCTCCAAATTTTAAATCATAACACCACTTTGGTGCAAAATCAAATGAAACAATAGGTATATCAACATCATAGTGAAAAATGTTTGGATGTAGATGATTGGGTATTTTTACTGCTACATCACAAGCAAGCTATTTATGAGAAGGAAATGTTGGCAATACTACATGCACTTAAGAAATGGTGACCTTACCAAATGGGAAGACACTTCAAGGTAAAAATGGATCATGATAGTCTTAAACACTTTTTAGAACAACTATTATCTTTAGAAGAATAGAAAAAATGTGTCACAAATATGTTGAGTTATGACTTTGACATCATCTATAGAAAATGGAAGCAAATTTTTCTTACAGGTGCACTGTCAGGAAAGGATGAGGATGTGGAAGCATTGTTTTGTGCTATTTCTATTATCTAACCAGATTGGATAAATAAAGCAAGGGATGAATGGAAGAAGGATGAAGAAGTATGACCACTTATTCAAAAGTTGTAAAAGATCCCAATTTAAACAATATTGCCAGAAATTGAAGAGGAAGAAAAAATCATATTGGAACCTGGAGCAGTCATAGAAAGAAGAACTCGACAGCTATGAAATTCATCAATTTTAGAGTATCTCATCAAGTGGAAGAAATTACCCACTAAAGATTCCACATGAGAGGACAAGAATTTTATAGAGAAGCATCAAGAACTACTCAAGCGTTGAGGACACCACATTTTGAAGGAGAGGGGCATGTTAGGCCCCTAAACTACTAGTGTAACCCGTTATTGTTATTAGTACAACCCCCTTATTATATTGATGTACCCATGTAGTGCTCATATTGTTACTATTGTGCCCCATAGAAGCCCACTATTGTTATTATTGTGCCCTTACATTATTATTGTTATGCCGACTCTGATTATATTATGACCCCTTAGACTCTTATATATAGAAAGGAGGTATTTTAATTTGTATCATCCAAGAATTGTTTATTTGTGTAATTCAAAGGAGGTTTCCCCCTCAAAGAGAATGAATTCTAAGGCATTCAACTATCTTTTCTATCTTTTTGTGAGTTGGTTTCATAACAAAAGTTATGTTGTGGGGAAGTTAATGTAGAAACTAATGACCTCAGTACTCGTAAAACTTTAGCAATTTCATATTATATGGTTAGGTATTTGTATCTATATATATCTTTATTTATATTAAAATTACATTCTTCCAGACTCTATGCACATAGACACCATCTTTCTCTTCTCAGAGATAGCTACCACCATTCTAGATAAAATAAATTCTATATAAAATTTATTTCATTTATTAATATAAGGTTGAATTTAACATATTATTGTAATCCACTTTATATTTCTCTCTATGTCTTCCATTTACACTCTCTCATTTCATTCCATTACCTATATAACCTAGATCAATGAACTAGTTTCTTACAATTTGACAATCATGATATGTTTTAGATATAGAGTGATCATATAACCATATTATCCTCGATATTATCAACTATTGGCCAATGACCTAACACTATATTGATCCACAATATTTATTTAAAGAGAATAGAGGGTCATGGTTGATGATATATTATGAGAAGCCTCTAATGTAATTTTTTTCTTTTCCATCAATTCAATTCCCTCAAGTGGCCATATTGGTCGGGGTTGTGCACTATTTCCTTCTTTGAGTGTTTGAAAAATGTAAAAATAATAGTTTTGTGATGTTTAATATGGTTTTGTGAGTGTTTATTTTAGGTTTTAATCCTATATATAATACCATATTTTCCTTAACATAGTATTAAAGCCAATTTGAACAATTCCTTTCCTGGTTGATCGAAGTCTTAAACCTACGTTGCCACATTTTTTAGATCTATTATTTTTGTACTTACATTATGTACATAACACTAATTTTTAGTAATAAAACATTTTCATTTATTTGAAAATATGTTTATTTCTCCAAGATATGGATTTTTACAATAGATCGAGAGGTATGCCATCTAAATACACTAGTTTTGAAAAAGAATTATAAAGTTCATTTTTTGGTTTCTATTTATTTATTTTTGATTTGATACTCATTCTAATCTACATATTATCTTTCCTTGAACTTTTTGTGATCTTGGTAAATAAGGAATAGAGCATAAACTATTTTTTTGACTCATTGTTATGCATTCTACATGATCATAGCAACTCAGAAATAGATGATAAAATGACATGTTTTGGTAAGATTACCAATATCTAATTCCATTTTTTTTAGTTTTAAATATTTATGCAAGTTATTTTATTTTTTTATGAGAACTCTTTTTTGGTAATCACACTCTTCATGGTAGAGCTCCAACAACACAACTATCCTGCACTAATATTGTAATGTATATTGTAATGTGTTTTGCATTAGATCATTTAGTTAGAAATTACTTTATCTAGTAAGAGGCTTTCATCCAAACATTTTTAAAATGTTCATGCAAATTACTTGAAGTGCCATTCATGTTGATAAGAGATCCAAATATGATAGTATCAATGATGAAGAAAACATATTAATATGGATATGTATTTCCCATGATTTGCAATTTCAAATTCAAGGAACCAATGACTCCAATGAAGCTTGGGAAAAGTTGAAAAAATATATTTGTTGAACCTATTGTGATTAAATATCATCAACTTGAATCTTATATCCTGAATCTAAGAAATGTTTATTTTTATTACATTGAATATTAAATATCTAATTTCTAAATAGTTAGAAATTTTCTTAAGGATTGGTAAGTCGATCTAAATGATGAAAATTTCACATATATTATTCCTTCTAAATTTTTTTCTAGGATATTTTATTTATGTATCTACATGTCATCCTACTATAGAATATTTGGGTGATAAGTGAAAAATACCTTATTTTGTATCGTTTTGTGACTCTTTGATTATAGAACAAAATAGTATGACACATATCGAAGTGATTTTCCTTCTAGGTACATATAGCAGGTTCTTAATCATACAATGGATAGATAAACCCAAGTATCCAAAGAATAAAAAAACCTTAGAACATTAAGAATAAAAAGGTACCAAACCCTCTCAAACAACTTATACTAGAAATAGAGAGAAAGGAAAAAATCAATGAGTTCGAAGGTTGATAAAAATTACAATTATTTTGGGAAACATGATTATCTAGAGTCTAAGCATTTCAAAAGGGTGAAGGGCTTGGAACATGAAATTAATAAGAAAAACATGAATATTAATTCTTCTTCTTACAATTCATGTTATGGATGTGCAATTGTTGCTATTGGTTTCTCTTTCAATTCAACATTTATTTCCCGTTTTGATGAGTGCTTTATTGATTCTAGAGGATCCCTTAATATGGATAAGTATGAGGCCATTTTTTATCTACATAATGATTGTAACACTAAACAAATATTTTTTGGTGATGATAAGTCTCATAGTGTTATAGGAACAACAATATTCAACTAGCTAATGGTCATTTCAATAGTGTATTATGTATTCCAAGAATTTCCTACAATCCCTTATTATATTATTAAATCACTCTTTCAAGTGAAGGTAAAATAATGTAGTTTTCACCTCACCAAGTTGTAATTAAGGATTTAAAATATCCTAAACATATCCTTGCGACAAGAATAACTCATTATATTACTAGGTTGTATAGTTTTTATAACATTGGTTCATCATATTTTCCCTTAGATTTTATTACATACAACAATGACGAGCAAAATTTGGCATGAGAGTTGAAGGAGGAGAATCACACGCGGAGCTGATCTAGAGCGGAGGAGCGTGACCTAGACTGCATGCTGCTGCTGCGCCACCGCCTCGGCCTGGGCTGCGAGGCCTGTTCTCTGGGCCTCGGCTACAGCCATGGCCCACCCTAATCCTGCCCTTGGGGAAGTGGAGAAAGCTTTCTCTGAATTGGTAAAGTCTCTTCCCCCTGCTCGACCGAAACCATCAACTTCAAAATTTGTTAAGAAGCTGGATATCCTTCAAGAAGTACAGCTGCCTCCATCTCTTCCTCGAATGGCAGCTCTATCTCTGGCAGAAAAAGGTCTAATCGGACAATTCATAGGCTTATGGCCTTCACCAAAAACAGTCCAGCGTTGGGTGGAAAGAAACTGGTCAGATAAAATACAAGGAAAAATCTCACTTCGTTTCTGTGGCAAGGGTTACTATACCTTTCACTTCGAAACTAAAGAAGACAAGGATCTGATATTCAGGAATGGGCCCTATTTTATGGACTCTCGAGGGTTATATCTTAACAAATGGACCCCTGATTTTGATCCAGAACTAGACATCCCTAATGCGGTCCCGGTTTGGGTCCGTCTCCCCCATCTACCCTTGCATTGCTGGGGAGATGAATCGGTCAAAGCAATCGGGAATGTAGTAGGAAAATACATTGATAGAAGCGAGCCCAAAGACAACATGCAAGCCTGTGCAAGGATCTGCGTAGAAGTGGACCTCGGGAAGGGATTGCCGGAAGCCATCAAGCTGAAGGTGGATGAATGGAGCTACATACAACAGCTAGACTACGAGCAAATACCCTTTAAATGCAAGGTATGTCATGAATACGGTCATTTTGCTAATAGATGCACTAAGGTTACCAATCTGGAAGCTGAAGACAAAGAAGGTCAATGGGAAACTGTGAAGAAAAAAAAAGCAGCCCCCCCGTCCAAATCTGATCCATCCTCTGTTCATCCAGGCTCCTCCTCCCTTCGCCCCAGCTCCCCCCCTCTCAAATCCTCTGGCCCTTCCCTTGAACCCTCCTTCCCTTCATCCTCCAATCCCTTTCTTATTCTATCCTCTGAAGATCCTCAATCTGATCAGCCTTCCCTTGAAGTGTCTGTCCCTCCTTTGATCTCCTTGACTCTCTCTCAGCCTTCCTCAGACCCTCCCCCTCTCAGAACCACTAGAAGTTCCTCCAAAGATCTGGGTGCCACAAGTGAAACCCATAAGAAACTTGGACCAGGACGGAAGTCAGCTAAACAACATCGGGAAGAAAGCACGCAAAAAGATATTTCTCTGGGGATTCAAACTCCAATGGACTCCTTTATTTCAGGATCCCAAGAGAAAGAAATAGCAGGGAAAGACCATGAGAGGCGAGCACCTCTGTGCACAAATGCCCCATGATGAAGCTCCTATCCTGGAACAGTAGGGGAATGGGGCACCCCTCCAAAACAGCTTCCTTACGAGATCTCCATCAAACAGAAAGTCCAGAAATAATTCTGATTCAAGAAACCAAACAAAGTCAAAGTGAAATGCAGAAAATTATAGATGCACAAAAAAACTTCTCAGGGATCAGCAGCAACTCCAGAGGAGCATCTGGAGGAATTACAACCATGTGGAACCATCAACGCTGGGAGTGCAAATCATCCCTTCTCAATCAAAACTGGCTAAAAGTCAATCTAAGTCACAAAGATGAGAGCTGTGATCTCATCATTTACAATGCTTACATCCCCAATCAGTCTCGAGAAAAGGAACAATGTTGGAGGGAATTGAAAGAAGACATAAATAATGAACAGAATCCTAACATTATCCTTGCTGGAGACCTTAATCTAGTCCTCCATGCGAACGAGAAGAGAGGGGGCAATTTCTCCTTCGACCCCTTCAGAAGCAAGCTGGAAGAAATAATGTCTGATCACGAATTGATGGACATTATTCCAAAAAATCGAAAATACACTTGGAATAATCGAAGACTGGGGCCAGGCAATATCATGGAACGTCTGGACAGGTTTTTGGTCAACATTTCCTTGCTGTCCTCCTTTGCTGCAGGCCACACAAAAATTCTCAATACTACAGCCTCAGACCACTTTCCCATTCTTCTGTCGCTGGACTATCATACTCAGCTGGGGCCGATTCCATTCAGATACAATCCCTTCTGGCGAAACAATCCTGAGGCGGAAGACATCATAGAAGAAACCTGGAAATACCATGTAGAAGGCTCCCCTAGCTATATTTGGGAATCAAAAATCAGGAACATAAGGAAAGCACTCAAAGATTGGGCTAAAGCTAGCTATCAAGAACCTGAAAAGAAAAAAATAAAAATTCAGCAAGACTTGGAGGTGATTCAAAACCAAATTGAACATCAAGGGCTCACTCACCTGCTTAAAAATAAAGAATGGGAAGCTCAAGGGAAGCTAATGCGCATTAAGAGAGAGGAAGAAATCAAATGGAGAATTAAATCAAGACAGCTATGGCTGAAAGAAGGGGACAAAAGCACAACTTACTTTCATAAACAAGCCACAGTCAGGAAGGTAAGAAACAATGTCAATACAATTACAGACAGTCAAGGCAATCAACACAATGACCAAGAATCCATTAAAAAATCTGCCTCCCTCCACTTCAAAAGTCTTCTCATGGAAAATCAAGAAGAAACTGACTACGCAGCGCTGCTACAGCACCTTCCAAAAAGCATCTCTTCCAAGGAGAATGATAGTTTAAACAAAGAAATAACGGAGGAGGAAATCAGAAAATCCATTTGGACCTTGCAACTGGACAAGTCTCCAGGCCCAGATGGCTTTCCAATCAATTTTTACAGGGACCACTGGCACTTGATCAAAAAAGATCATGTAAAGATGCTGAGAGGAATTCAAAGGAAAGGGAAAATGGGGGGATTCACTAATTCAACCTTTCTTGCCCTCATCCCCAAAGAAAATAGACCCACATCCTTCTCCAGATTTAGACCAATTTCTCTGTGTAATTCCTCGTATAAGATTTTCACAAAAATCATATCCTCCAGACTTCAACCCCTTCTTCCATCGCTTATCTATGAAAACCAAGGAGGCTTTCTTTCCAATAGGCAAATCCACGATGCAATCACCTTAGTCCAAGAAGCCATTCATTCCAGCATATCAAGGCAAGATAAAGGGTTCGTCCTCAAGCTCGACTTAGCCAACGCCTTCGACCGGGTAAGACACTCCTTCTTGTTTGCTGTCCTGAGAAAAATGGGATTCAACTCTACCTTTATTAGTACCATCGTTGCTTGCATCTCAGGCCCATGGATTAATCCTCTGATTAATTGGCGCCCTTGTGATGCCTTCCAATCCTCCCGAGGGTTAAGACAAGGATTCCCTCTCTCTCCTTATCTCTTCATTCTTATGGCTGAATCCTTCAGCAGAGCTCTAGATTACCATAGAAGAATTGGTCTCATTTCAGGCATCAAATTTGGGAATGGAGTCAAGAATATCAATCACTCCCAATTTGTTGATGACACTCTCTTGATCGGCGGAGCATCCACTACCATTGCAAGACGTTTCAAGGCTCTCCTTGATCAATTTATGGAGTACTCAGGGGGAGAGATTAACTTACTCAAAAGTTGCATCTATGGCTGGAACATTTCCAATCAAACAGCTCACAGCATAGCAAAAATTTTTGGAGTGGCTCACAAAGCAAGCTGGGACCACTTCACTTACCTTGGGATGTCGGTCAGCCTGGGACCATTAAAGGCTGCTACGTGGAATGAAATATTAGACAAAGTCAAACGGAAGACTCAACAGTGGGGAACCCAATGGCTCAATCCAGCAGGCAGAGTAATTCTTCTCAAATCAGGTATTTCCTCTTTACCATTATTTCGTTTTATTCTCTATCAAGCACCGGCTGCCTTTCATCATAAGCTGGAAATCGCTCTCCGAAACTTCTTATGGCAAGGAGGGAAAAAAGAAAAAAGTATATTTAATCTGGTAAGCTGGAAAAGCGTTATCCAATCTCAAGACAAAGGTGGTCTGGGAATTAGAGCCCCCAAAATTCTGAACTTGGCTTTTGGAATCAAAATAGCTTGGAGGTTAATCAATGAGCCAAAAGCCTGGTGGAAACAGGTTATGGAAAGCAAATATATTAGTGGCAAAAGGCAAAAACTGCTTGAAACAGACATTCCCAATAGAGAAGCCACCAAAATTTGGCATCTTTGTAAAAAAGCAATTCCCCTTCTCATTCAAAATACTGCCAAGATCCCGGGAGAAGGGGACAGCATCAATTATGCTATAGATAGGATAATGGGTCTCCCTCATTTAAACACAATTGAAGAAGCCATTCCCTTCATCCAACACCTCAATTGTAAAGGAATCCAGAGACTAGACCAGATATCGAAATGGGACAACGATATAGGAGCCTGGATTGACTGGGAGTTTCCAGCCACTCCTCCTGCTCTAGAAGCAAGCCTCAAAGCCTTCCAAGCAAATCTTCAGAACAGAGCTCCCATCAAAAAAGGTGCAGTAGACGAATTTCGATGGGAACCCTCGGGTTCCAGCTATACTGTCAAGTCTGGATATCAATATATTTGCAATAACACTTATCAGATTCCCATATGGAATCACTGGCGGTTAATTTGGAAATCAGAGGCTATCCCCAAAATCAAATTCTTCACCTGGTTGTTGTTAAAGGGCAAAGTCCTCACTTCAGAAAACCTTAGAAAGAGAGGGATTATAGGTCCTTCTAGATGTCCCAACTGCTGTTTAGCAGAGGAATCAATTCAACACCTGTTCCTGGATTGCCCCTTTGCTAAGAAATGCTGGACCAATTTGTACTCCATGGGCAATCTATATTGGCATCCCCAGCAGAGCATCTCAGAAGCAATTCTTGAATGGAGAAAAAGCTGCCCTTGGAAAGATAAGAGGAACGAAATTGTTAAAAGAATATGGGATATCATCCCCCACACCCTTCTCTGGAAGATATGGCTCGCCAGAAACAAAAAAATCTTTCAAAACAAGGAGAGCAATGTTCGGATGACATGCAACAAAGCCCACACATTGGCACAAGAAACAATAGCAGCAAAGTATAAAGGGAAAATACAAGCAGCAGACTACACAGTGGAGGAAAGATCAGTTATCAGACATATTCTAGATCGACCAGGCCATCACCAAGATACTCAGAGAATTGATAAACAGAAGCAAATCCAAACTAAGGAATGGGAAATTAGGCTCTCAGCAAAGGAATATGAGGCATGGGTGAAGAGCAGCAACTGTCCAACTCTTCACTTTGATGGAGCCTCAAAGTCCAATCCTGGACAAGCAGGAGCTGGAGGACTTATATCAAATGAGCTTGGGAACAAAATCTCCAGCTATGAATGGAGTTTGGGAAGGAAATCAAACAATACTGCAGAGGCTTTAGCTCTCTACCAAGGACTAATGCAATTAAAAAATTTGGATATCAGAAAGGTATTAGTCTTTGGAGACTCCTCAATTATTATCCACCTTATGAACCATAATCATCGCTCTCCCAACAGCAATCTTCAGCGCCTCATTGATCGCAGCAAACTCCTCCTCACTCACTTTAACTATATCAGATTCTATCACATCCTTCGCATGCTGAACATGGAAGCGAACAAGTATGCGAATAAAGCAGTAGGAAAACAGGAAGGCGTTTTATGGCTCAACAACAGAGAAGGATTTTACCCACTGCCACGAATCAAAAAGCCTCAAGTACAGCCCAGATTCGCAGGACCCTTAAGTGTGCGAAGGGCATGGGTTACTCAGCATCAGGACAGATAGCAGACGGAAAACTTTGCCCCTCTAGTCATATCCGAGCCTCGTTCGACGCAATCGACTACCAACAAGATAAATCTCTTCATCTCAACGCTGGCACAAGGCTTGAAATCACACCCAAAGGAGATCGCATGAAGGATTTGGGGCAGAGTCTCAATATTCACGTGATCTCGCTGCTAAATAGGCATTCTATCTCCTGCCCAAGTTATGCTATAAATAAGAGCACCTGCAAACAAACCGTCCATCAATATGAGCATAAACTGGTTGAAGCAGACTGCCTTAGCTAGCGTCACAGAAGGAGCAACCCTCTGTCTCTCAGAAGAGCTGAATCTCTGGTATTGTCTTCTATTTTTTTGATTATTTTCACTCTAACTCCACTCGTGGTGATCCACAGGCCATCGCAAGTGCGTATCAGCTCGACATCATGCTCCGCTGTTCTGGAACCATCCCAGTCTGTGTTCCCTTGTCTTAGATCTCATCCGGCTTGCTCTGTTCGATCCTGGGTGTTCTCTCCAGTCCCCTCCCATCTCCTCTTTTTCGTCTTAGGCTCTCATTTCTCCTCGATAGCCCTACCTTCCCCCCGATCACAGGTCTCTCTCCCGCCTTCAATTTCAGTTGAGTTATTAAAGTTCCCTCCTAACCGCTCTCCTATTCTCGGTTCTCTGTCAGCAGGAATTAAATTCCATTCTGTCAACTCTCTCAGAATTAGCCAGCACGTCATAACCGCTCTAAGCTCTCCCGCCTATTTGAACCCTCTCTCCACCTACCCTTCCATCTGCAAATTTCACTCCTCAATGGCGCGTAGTGAGGATTGCTTCCACTGTGCTGACCTACAAGCAGAGCTGGAAGAAATCAGGACCCAGCAGTCAATGCTAGACAAAAAGCAAGGTCTGTTGGATGCTCGATTAGAAGAGCACGATAGGCGTCTCGATGAACAAAGCAGGAGACTCTTCGAGCAAGATCGTATCAACACTGAAAAATACAAAGCTGAAATCCAGCTCTTTATGCATAAGGCTGCCTCCCTCGAAGAGAAATTCAGGCTACTCACAAACCGCTGCGCCCACGCAGAAGAGTCAATCTCTATTCTGCAATACATGATGGAAAAAATCACCAAAGGGATAGCCACAAGCTCCTCCAGTGTCAAACAAGAAGCCAAAGCTGAGAATCCGGAGGAATCAACCGCTCGCCACATCCAACACATTATGATCGACTGAATGTATTTCAAATGCATCTTTTTGTTGTCTTCCTTTGTAAGAATCTATAGCAGTTATGTATTTAGAAGTAGCAATCAAAGCAAACTAAGAAACAAAGGGGTAGCCACTTTTTGTAAACCCTTTGCTCTCTTTCAGTCTGCACAACCTATGTATCAGTGGATTCGAAATCCGTTTTTCTTTTCGGAATATAATACATAGCAACCGACCATTTCAAAAAAAAAAAATTGGCATGACTGATTTCATCTTTTAAACTATTCTTGATTGTAGTAATTATGTAATCTAAATATGGTTACTAGAATTACACTCATTTGTTGGAGAGATGGTGTTTGTGTTAGTTTCATTCAGAAAACAACATGAACACAATTCTGAAAAAGATGTCTCTTAACGTGTCTCAACCCCTTTACAACCTCTTTATAATTATTATTGTGTTTCACTTTCTTCTCTTTCTTTCTCTATGTTAAATTACTTTTCAAATTGCATTCATAATTTCTCTTGATACACTTAAATTTACCTCTTAAACCTTAAGAGTAAATATTTTGACTTGTTACATTGATTCCCTACACAGTAGAGCCATTACATCTAAAGTTCATCATTTTGAACGGGCACGCTTGCAGGTCTCGAAGTTGAAATCAGATCTAGCTTTTTTAAAAAGATGCAGAAATTCCACGGTTATCCCGATCTTTGCTCAGATCAACCATTGCCTCCACACTCCTAACCATGGAGTGCTCGTAAAAGCCAGTTTAGCAGTGTTAAGATCTGAAATTAATAGGTTCAAGAGAGATCTGATTAGGTTCTCTCGAGATGTTCTATATTTGCACCTAGAGCTTTCAAACTTGATCTCCCCCTCCCTGTGGTCTAGAATTGATGCATGCTCTGCATAAAAATTCGTGCGTGTTGAGGAGATCAGGTGACAAAAGCAGGGTGAAAAGTTTCAGTTATTAGCTCGAAAGTATACGGGGTTTGATTCGATGGATGATGTGTCCCAAAGCTGCATTTCTGTTCCCCAAAAATCGGCCCTCCATGGCTGGATTTCTTCCATTTCTTCACCCCCTCATGCTAGTCAATGGTTCTTTGAGCAGCGCTCCTCGAATCCTACCTCCCTCCCTTCTTGGCAGACTAATCCAAGTGTAGCGGGTTTCTCTCCTGCGTTTCTCAGATATCAACCAACCTGCTCATCGGTGAGTGCAGCAGATGGCCCAAGCTGCCCGTCGGGTGCTCGTCCTTTGTCTGATCTTGTTTCATTGTCTGCGGACCAGAGTTTCAACGTTGTTCCAGAGATGTCAGCTCCCTCTGCTTCTCGGAGCTATGGCGCAATCCCTTCCATTATACGCAGTGGTGGTATGGCCGACCTGAGAGACGGCGCTGTCTCTCCGTTTCATGGTCGGGGTTTTCAGTATTCTCCATCAGATGACCCATGCTGCTCTCGCATGGCTTCTCCATCACAATCTGATCTTGTTTTGTTGCCTGCTAACCAGAGTTGCTACGTTGTTCCAGAATATTCGGCTCCCTTAGCTTCTTGTAGCTGTAGCACTAGTCTTCCCTTTACACGCAATGGTGAGGTGACGAGCCTGAGAAGCGGCGTTGTCTTTGGTGATTTTCGACAGTCTTCAGGTAAGCCTGTCATTTTGGAGTCTGTGGTTAATGACTCCGCGGGTTTGAATTATAATATTGATTTTAATTATAATAATGGTTTCAATATTTTGAATTTTAATAATAATAACAATATATGTAATATTAATAAGTAATAATATTAGTGTAATAATAATAATAATTTTTAATAATTATAATGATATATTATTAATTAATAATAACAATAAGAATCTATACAATAATATTATTAGCCGCGATGGTACTAGTATTATTAACAATCAAAACATGGTATTGGAATCTGACCTGAATATTCTTCCCCCCCCCCCGAGGAATAATAAAGTTGTTGATTTATCTAGTGTTTCCTTTTCCCCTTCTATTTTTAGACTTTTAAGGAAAGATTTAAACTTTTCCCTCGCCCCTAGGAAAATCTCGGTGGATGACATTATTTGCGACCTGGAGTATGGGATTAGAGATCTTCTGGATAATATCAAGGACATTATTAGGCAAGATTGTGCCATCGTCCTTAGAAAGGCTAAGCCCCCTCAGAAGAACCTCAGCAATGAAGAAATCAGGGCCCTTAAGTCCTTAAACCAGAACAAAGATATCGTTGTTCTGAAGGCTGATAAAGGAGGGGCTGCAGTCATCCTTAATGGGGAATACTATCATATGAAGATGTTAGATCATCTTCACAATAGTGGCAGTTATAAAAACTGCCCAAGAACCCTCTTAAGAAGGTTTCTAGGACAGTGGCTCTTGCTATCAAGTCTAGTAGCTCAGTGAGTTCCCTTTCCCATAAACTCATTGAGAGTTGTCCCATTACTCCTAGGATCTATGGGTTGACGAAGATTCACTAAGAAGGGGTCCCTCTGAGGCCTATCGTCAACACCATTGGTGGTCCGACCTACCTTCTTGCTAAGTTCCTTGCCCTTAAGCTTAAGCCCCTGGTTGGCTGTACGGAGTCCTTTGTTAAAGACTCTACATCCTTCATTAAAGTGCTTAAGGACATTAATCTTGATGCCAAGGACATTCTCGTCAGCTTTGATGTGCTCTCCCTTTATACTTGTATCCCTATAAAGGAGGCCTTGGAAGTGATCTATCATCTAACAGATCCTAATATTGTGCATCTGGTTGAGATCTGTCTCACTTCCACTTTCTTCTATTTCGACGGTGAGTTCTTTGAACAGACTTGCGGTGTTGCCATGGGCTCCCCCCTTCCCCTATTGTTGCGAATCTTTTTGTGGAAGATTTCGAAGCCAAATCTCTAGCATCACCTCGTCTCCTTCCCAAGCTATGGAAAAGATATGTAGATGACACTAATGTCATCTTGTCCCATGGCCAAGAGGAACTTGATCTCTTCTTCAATCACCTCAACTGTCAGTCCTCTGCCATTAAGTTCACCATGGAAAAAGAGGTCAATGGTTGCCTCCCTTTCCTAGATATTGTTTTATCTAAGAATAAGGATGGATCTCTCTCCCACTCAGTGTTCCAGAAGAAAACACATACTGAGCAGTATCTGCATGTCGATTCCCATCATTTAGGATAATGAGAGCCTTGATAAGGAGAGATCCCATCTCCTTAATGTCTTTGTTGAGAATGGCTATAGTAGACGCCTAGGTCAGAAGGCTTTCCTTAAAGCCTCTAAAATTGTGTCAATTAAAAAAGAACCGAAGGAGCGCAACTAGGTGTCCATATTCCCTATGTCCAGGGAACCACGGACAAGATTGCTCAGATCCTTAGGAGATATGATATTCCCTCAACCTTTAGGCCCCTCAACACCATTCGTAAATCCCTCTGATCGGTGAAATATCCTGTTGACCCTAAGGACATGAAGGGTGTCTACTTAATCCCTTGTTCTTGTGGGAAACCCTATATCGAGGAAACAGGGCGCTCCATCCATCAGAGGATCAGTGAACATGCAGCTAACCTAAGACATGGGAGAACCAAGTCTTCCACGTTAGTAGAGCATGCGGAAAAGACCAAGCATCAGGTTTGAATAGAGGAGGCCAAGGTTATTGCCAAAGTTGCTCATTTCCATCATCGTAAATTCAAAGAAGCTATTGAGATTGAAAGAAGGCCTAACAATCTCAATAGAGATGATAGCTGGAAGATCAGTAGCTGTTGGATCCCTGCCCTTTCTTCCTAGTCTTTCTTTTCTTCCCCCCTTTCATGTTTTCGTTGTTCCCCTGAAACCCTGTCTTTTCCTCCCTTCTAGGTTTTATTCTTCTTGCTCTCTGGTCTTCTATTGGTCTTTTTCCGGTCCTTCTCCTTCCTTTTATTTTGTGTCGCTCTTTCTTTTTATTTTATTTTTTATTATTATTTTTAATTTTTATTCTAATATATATGTATTTATGTAAATTTTTATATCTATTTATTTTATTCATTTTTATTTTATTTTTTTATTTTCCATGTTTTTTTTTTTTTTTTTTTTTTTTAATCTTATCTTATTTTATTTTATTTTTCTATTTATTTATTTTATTTTCTATTTATTTATTTATTATTTATTTATTATTTATTTATTTTTTTTATTTCTTTTCTTTTTCTTTTTTTTTTTAACCTTTACCACCTGTTATTATTAATTTTATTTTGTTTATTTATTAGTATTTTTATTTATTTAATTTATTTTTTATTATTTTTCTTGTTCCACTTTTTATTTATTTCTAATTAAACTAAGTCACATTTAAGTTACAAATACCTTATAATTATTAAATGATACCATTTTAACTATTACTTAAATATTGATTTATATATATATATATTTTTAAAGGTATGGGCACCGAATTAACTAAACTTCCTTTAAATTATTAAAATGGTTTGTTGACTTTGATCCTTTAGTCAAAATTAGTCGTTGGTCAAGTTAGCCATTGGAGGCTCTGTGCAGACTATTTAACATGCAGAGTTAGATCTGTTTTCTTCAACTCGTCCTGACGATAAACCACACTGGTTGGTTCGAAACTCATCCGCAATGATTTTCTAAATGTGATTTACACCAAAATTTCTTTTGATAATTGTTACTAGCCTATCAAACACTTATAAAAAATATATATAAACATAAATACACAAATTAATGAAAATGAGCGTCATAATAAATTGACAGCTTACTACATTGCAAAGAAATTCAAATATAACAAACTATTTTATTTGCAGCATATCAAAATATTATTACTAAAATGAGGAATCCTAGATTAAAGGAAATGGTTAATTTTATAATTCAATCAAAAGGATGGACTCTTCAGCGTTAAATAGATTCAATAAAAAATACAAAGCATATAGTAAATCTAAATTTTGAATTATCCCATAATTCCTAAACATGTACTTTCGTAAGACACATAATTCACTATGAACTTATGAAACATAGAATTTTATGTATTACCCTTACCTTATTGTAATTTAATATACCTTGGCATACTCTAATGTGAATAACAATATAGTCATGGTATGCTACACTCTAATTACGGCATCATGTGGCGTAATAAAATATAATTGGCCAAACGACATTATAATAAAATCATTTATGTGTGTCGTAAAAATGTTTTAAAACTTCAAATCATTTTTCCAAAATCTAATTTCAAATTTTAAAAAGTTATAATTAATAACTATAATAAAAATTATGATAATTTATTATTTGATTGATAAATAATAATTATAAAATGCTATTTTTGTATTACTTATATTACAAAAGGAAAAACACAAATACTTAAACATACTTGTAATTTATCATATTCATTTTATTTTAATTTTATGAAATACATTATATTCACTATAATCTATATTTTTCATTTTATTGGGATGTGTATTAATCGTGATTTTATATTATTTATAAATAGATATAATGGTTGAATCAATTGATCGATCACCATTAGTATCGAAGAGAATATGAATCTTGAATTACTCTAGTTCTAGAATATATCATGAACGTTGGATAACGATGCATTGAATGTATATTAGAGAAGTACAATTAGAAACATACAATTAACTATTAAACACATTATAGCAAATTTAGTTTGACTAAATTCTAAGTTTCTAAACATCTTAACATGCACCTTGAAGAACAACTTATGAGATGATTGAAGAATTGATAAAGGTGTCATAATAATAGAAGGAAGCAACCATTAGAGATTATGCCTCTTAGTAACAACTTCTTGAAATCCTAACATAGATAAATGTTTATAAAACTTCACTTATGTAAGAGGATATGTGAAACTATTGTCACGTTGATCGAGTATTTCAATAGCTCGATCAATAATGAGCTTTCTAATCAAGTGCATTTGTTGCTTAATATGTTTTCTAATCTGATGTTTAACTACTTCGTTGGCAAGCATGATGGAACTCTGGTTATTACACTAGAGGGTGGATTAATGTTGCTACTAAAATCCAAACTCTGAAAGGATTTGTCAAAACTACAAAACTTTTCAAAATTCATTAAACACTACTTGATACAATGCTTCCATTGAAGAAAGAGAAATAACTTGTTTCCTTTTACAAGCCTAAGTGGTAGGTCTAAAACTATGGTTAAGACATAATTCATAATAGACTTCTAATCATCAGTGTTGTTGGCCCAATCTAAATTAGTTAAACAAAGAAACAAAATAGACCCACCTGAATTGTAATGTGTCCCAAACTAAATTGTACCTCAAATTATGAGATATCTTACTATATCAGATAATGTTAGGTCCCCTTACTGTTATTAGTATAACCCCCTTATTATATTGTTGTGTCCACGTAGTCACCATATTGTTATTATTGTGCCCCATAGAATCTCATTATTGCTATTATTGTGCCCATGTAGTCACCATATTGTTATTATTGTGCCCCATAGAAGCCTCCTACTATTATTATTGTGCCTTTACATTATTATTGTTATGTCAGCTCTCATTATATTATGATTCTTTAGACTCCAATATATAGAAAGGAGGTATTGTCATTTGTATCATCCAAGCATTTTTCATTTGTGTAATGTAAAGGAGGTTTACCCCTCGAAGAGGCTAATTTATAAGGCGTTGATCTTTATTTTCTATCTTTTTGTGAGCTAGTTTCATAACATTTAGTATCAGAGCATATGATTCTAGGGTTTCGCTGTGCCAAATAGTTCTTCGTGGAATTTTTTCTATAACATTTTTTTTGCGATGATTCAGAACAAAAAAAAATAAATCCATTTGAGGTGAAATCGCAGTGAAACTCGGGTCCAAATTTCAAATCTTGTATTGCTATATTTTCTGAGATATGATTTTAGGAAGTTAGGGTTTTTGCAAGCTCTATAATTCCACATCAAAAAGGTCATCGTGGATTTTTTGCTATAATTTGTTTTTTTTGAAGTGTTAGATTCTCGAATTTAAACCTGTTTGAGCCGAAATCTTGGTGAAGCTCGACCCCAAATTTAAGATTTTTCTTCACTATATTTTCAGAGATACGGTCCAATACATTTAGGGTTTTTGTAGGCCCCCGAATTACATCCCAAACAGGTGAAATTAGGAAAATCGTCATAACCCTCTCTCAGAGAATCTGATTCAAATTTCGTAAAAAGTAACATAAATAAGACATATTTTAGTTTGTTGGGTAGAAGGTTCACAAACCTAAGGTCAGAACAGTGACACGTGACACATTGTACGAGTTTTCTCTATCGAACCAGTCTATAATTAAGTCGTCACAGGAGATTCGACATAACTCTTTCTTCAGGAATCCAATTGTGATCATAATGGTAGAGTTAGAAAGAGGACTTAGAGGGCTATCACAAGCTGATATTTCAGAGCTTAAAGATCTCAAATTACAGAGTTACAGTCATTTCAAGATCAAGCTCCTAAAATCAAGAAAAAGCGATATAAGGAAGTTTGATGGCAAAGATCAGTAAATTGGATACTACAAATGGAGCAATATTTTAATCTACATGAGGTGCAACTATTACAAAAGGTACATATGGCATCTTTATATTTAGATCCGAATCGATTTTTATGGTATAAAGGGGTAAATTCTCATAAACCACTTGTCATGTGGTCAATTTTCATGGAGGGAATGATAGCACATTATGAGGATACAAAGAGAAACACCTTCTTTAGCCAATTGATAAATCTCAAACAAAAGGGTTCAATGGAAGAGCACATTGAGGACTTTCAAAAACTAAATACAAGGGTAAATGATATTCCACAAAATCAAAGGATTGATGCCTTCATAGGGACTTTAAAAGATAACATCCAACATGAGGTTCACCATTGGGAACCTGATTCATTGGAGAAGGGATACAAGTTGACAAGAAAAGTGGAAATAAAAATTATGGAAAAAAGGAAGTCTACCACTCATAGCTATAAAGATGGAAGTGTTCTTTCTCCTACCCTTCCACAACCTACAAGGTTGACACCACAAAAATTGGAAGAGAAAAGTGCAAAAGGGCTTTGTTACAATTGTGATAGAAAATACATTAAACGTCATAAGTGTGTTGAGAAGAAATTATTTTACATAGATTAAGAAGAGGAGGAAGAAAAGGATCAAGAAACATCAAAAGAAGAGGATGTACACTAAGAACCAACCCCAAAGAAAGAGGAAATGAATCCGATCATATCTTGTAAAGCATTATAAAAAATTACCACTCCTCAAACTCTCAAGATAGAAGGACATATCAAGAAGAAAAACGTTCAATAAGTGAAAGATCACATCGAGAAAGAAGAAATTAATCTGACCATATCTTGTAATGCATTGGCCTAGATTACCACTCCTCAAACTATCAATATAGAAGGACATATCAAGAAGAAAAATGTTCAAGAAGTGAAAGATCACATAGAGCATCAAGAAATGAATACGACCATATCTTGTAATGCATTGGAAGAAATTAACACTCCTCAAGCTTTCAATATAGAAAGACATATCAAGAAGAAAAAGGTTCAAGCAATGAAAGATCACATTGAGCATCAACAACAAGTTCTCCAAATTTTAAAGGATAACACCACTTTGGTGCAGAATCAAATGAAACAACAGGAAGATCAACATCAAAGTGAAATAAGCTTTGATGTAGGTGATTGGTTATTTTTACGACTACATCTCAAGAAAAATATTTATCAGAAGGAAATGTGGGCAATACTACATGCACTTAAGAAATTGTGACCTTACCTAATGGGAAGACACTTCAAGGTAAAGATGGATCATGTTAGTCTTAAATACTATTTAGAATAAAGATTATCTTTAAAAGAACAGAACAATGGGTCACAAATATGTTGGGTTATGACTTTGAAATCATCCACAAAAAAGCGAAGAAAAATGTTGTTGTAGATGCACTCTCAAGAAAGGATGAGGATGTGGAAGCATTGTTTTGTGCTATTTCTATTATCCAACCAGATTGGATAAACGAAGCAAGGGATGAATGGAAGAAGGGCGAACAAACATGGCCACTCATTCAAAAGCTACAAAGGATCACATTTCAAACAATATTTCGAAAACTTGATGAGGAAGGAAAAATCATATTGGAACCTGGAGCATTCACCAAAACAAGAACCTGATAGCTACGAAATAGATCAATTTCAAAGTGTCTCATCAAGTGGAAGAACTTACCCGCTAGAGATTCCACATGGGAGGACAAGAATTTTATACAAAAGCATCAAGAACTACTAAAGCGTTGAGGACAATACTTTTTGAAGGAGAGGGGCATTTTAGGTCCCTATACTACTAGTGTAACCCCTTATTGTTATTAGTACAACCCCCTTATTATATTGTTGTGCTCATGTAGTCCACATATTGTTATTATTGTGCTCCATAGAAGCCCACTATTGTTATTATTGTGCTCTTACATTATTACTGTTATGTCGTCTCTGATTATACTATGACGCCTTAGACTCCTATGTATATATAAAGGAGGTATTGTCATTTGTATCATCCAAGAATTGTTCATTTGTGTAATGTAAAGGAGGTTGCCCCCTTGAAGAGGTTGATTTCTAAGGAGTTGATCTTTCTTTTCTATCTTTTTATGAGCTGATTTCATAACAAATAAGGTTATCAACATAAAGAACATTAATTATAATATGGATTCCTACATTCTCATAAAATATTATAATCTTTCTTGATTCCTACAATTTTCATATTTGATTGCTTTGACCCAATAATAAAGGCTCAATCCCTTAGATTGAATCATTCAATTGGTAATTTGCTTTAATGTATAGGTCTTTATTTTAACAACAACATTTTTTATGGTTCATATGTAATCATATGATGCATTTGAATTCCTTGTGTGATATAGTAAGTTGCCATTCTATTTTAGACATATTCATCTCTATTATATGTTTTTAATCCTTGCAGTTAATGTCTATAATGTTTTTGTATAAGTGCTTTATACAAAAATAACAAGTTTATATATTAACTCTTAACACCCACATTAACACCCGTCACCGCCACCCACATTAACACCCTCCACCCTCACCCTCATATATGAGGGTGGGTGTGGGGGGTATGAGGGTGGGTGTGCCACCCCCACCCTCACCACACCCCACCCCATCAGAATAAATTAATGAGGGTGAGGGTGAGGGTGGGGGTGAGGGGTGTTAATATGCATTTCACATTAACTCCTCGCACCCTCACCCTCACCCTCATAAAAAGTAAACCCAACTGCATATAGAGAAGTCATCAATAAATCTTAACCAATACCCTAATATAAAGAAAGGAAAAATAGAAAGTAAATTAAACAAACAACTGTAAAATAATTGCAAAAAGCTAAAATATTCTATGACACATATTTGTCAAAATTATCCTATCCTCATGATATTTTGTGTGAATGAAACTCACACAAACACCATCTCTATAGGAAATGAGGAAAACAAAAATCATCATATCTTAATTACATACTTTCTACAATGAACACTAGTTTAAACGACTAAATTGGCCATGCCAAATTTTGTTAAGTCATTGTTCTGTGAAATAAAAACTAAGGGGAAATTATACAACCTAGTCATATCATTAGCTATTTATCGTTGTTTATATATTTTATTTACGATAATTAAAAGAGTAAATTGCGATGAATATGATAGATTACAAGATATTAGAGTGTAGATTACAAAGATATTACATATTTTAAAATATTTAATTTTGATAAAAGACTAGGAATAAATTCCAACATTATTGATCAATAAAATAATAAATAAAAATGTTTCTATAATTAATATAGATTAATATTTTTGAAAATTTTAAATTAAATTTGAAAAAGAAAAATTAAAAAAAATATACATATATAAACATTTTATTATAATTGCATTTGTACAATTATATTTTATTACGTCACTTAAAGTCATATTTAGAGTGTAGCATAACATAGTAATATTAGTATTAACAGTAATGTATGCCATGGTAATATTAGTATTCACATTAAAGTATGCGATGGGATATTATATTACATAATAAGTTAAACATGATTCGTAAAATTCTATTTTTCATTTTTTCGTAGTGAATTAGGTGCCTTAAGCAGGTGCATCTTTATGATGAAAGAATGAAATCATAGCTTTATCTTTTATGTGTTTGGAATGTATTTGAGTGTGTAATTTCGTAGGTAAGAAAAAAAGTAATTGGTAAAATTGAAAAGATGCTAAGTTTATTAATGAATTAGGTAATATTTAATTTTTTATTTAATTTTTTATTAAATATATTTAACAATATTAAATATAGGTAATAATTACATGAAATTTTTATTAATATCTACCAGTGTGATTTTTCAATGATTTATATTACAAGACACTTGTTCTTAATCTTGTAATAGCCAGAGAGTAATCTGAAGAGTTTTATTTTCTTTGTTGCTAAATTATTTTTAATTAGCCTCTATCTTAAATCATAGCTTTAGTTTTTATTTGTTGGAATGTATTTCAAATTATAATTTTGAAAGTAAAAGCATTATTTAAAAAATTGAAAAGATGTTAACTTTAATAAGAAAATAGGTAATATTAAATTATTTATTTATTTTTCTATTATATATGTTTAACAATATTAAAACTACTTTAAAAATTACATGAAATTTTTATTAAGTATTTACAACTAAATTATGTGATAAAGTATGGACAAGTTATTTAAAATTTTAAAATTTATCTTTTTCAATTACTTAGATTATAAGACACTTATTCAATCTAAAAAGTCTTATTTCCTCTTGATTAAATTTCTACAAGTAAACTATGTGATAAAGTATTGACAATTTATTTAAAACTTTAAAATTTATCATTTTTCAATCACTCAAATTACAGGACACTTATTTTGAACCTTGTGATGATGAGAGAATAATCTAAAAATTCTTATTAGTCCCTGCCCTAGGGCTGGCAAGGACTATAGTAATCGATTATCAATCGGGGTATTAGTTTGACACGGTAATCCACGCTCATGTGTAAGCACATTTTAACTTAACCCAAAGTATTTTGACATGACACAATCACCAATGCATTTTTTTATATTTTAATTACAGTTTCACGTGCTTTTAACCAATGAATAAGTCTTAGTCTTATTTGGCCTCAGATCGAGGTATACAATTTGAAAAGTTAGGAAAGGAGTTCGGTTGATTAAAACATTGTTGCCTGCCTGAAGTAATGCTATCGCAAAGATAGCATTAGTTCCCAAACATTTAATGTTAAAGAAATGTTACGAGGAAATGCTAGGGCGCAGGTTAGGTTCTAAGTGTATTTTGTTAACCAGGAGACACATGTTATGCCGTATATGTGTCAATCTTGGTAATCGACAGATCTGTGGTATAGGTGTTGATCAGCTCACACCTGAAGGCCTTAACTATTCCCGGTTGTGATCAGAAGGGCTTGGTCAGTTGAACTGTTTCGGGTTGCTCGGTTGAGCTGTGAACTGCTGTAGAGGAATGCATACAAGGTTTTGGGAGTTCATCTTATTGGTGCCATAGCAGCTGTTGTTTGTAAAAACTGACGAAATCACCTTCGCAGAATGAGTGAGGGTGGATGTGATGGTCATAGTGGGCTTTCAAATGTTGTTTGGTAGCTTCAATGTGATAGATGGTAGCACGATGGTCCTTGTCTGCTTTTTTCAGGGCGATCAAGCATTGTTCTAGAGGGAGATGTTTGGAAAAAGCTCGACTCCTAGATGCAAGGAACCCAACAAGGCTAATGGGCTCCATGGTACGAGCACAACGCCGAGGGCTTAAACTTAGGCGGCTTCGCATAGAGCATCAAGCTATTACTTAAGCTCAGTTCTAGACACGGATCCTTCGCAGAGTCACTGAACACCTGCTCTCTTGTAGGTTGAACTATGAACTGGCAGAAGAGGCAACCTCGGGCACTATGTACCTGGCTCAGATGCTGCTGATCAAAGCCCACGAATGCGATGTGAGCAAAGAAAACAGTAACTATTCAGGGTTGAAGTATTGTGGTGGTTTAGTCGGTTAAAGCCGCATTCAATCACTGACAGTAGTGATTGGGCCGCAATAACCAACGGATAATCGGCTTAGATCTGTACAACCTATGGATGGCCAAGCTGGTTTTGTAAAAATCCGTGCCAAGGTTTAGAACCGGTTCTGCTACACGGTGAAACTAATGGCAAGGGATCTCAAATCGGCTTAGATGTGATCTCAAATTGGTACCACTGGGTAATAACCCATGCCTGCCTCTACCCCAGCGACAACTGAATATGCTACTGGATCCATTGGTAAAATGGTTGCTTTTGGAAAAATCCGTGCCAGGGTTTAGGACCGATTCTGCTACGCGGTCAAACTAATGGGAAGGGATCTCAATATGGTGCTGGTAGCTCTGAATCTGTATAAGCACCTCCTATCTCTAACTAATCTGGCAACTATAGAAAGTAGTATTTTCTGCAGACAATGACGCTATGGAGACAACAGATAAATTGCAGGGAGAAGTAGCAGAGCGAGAAGTAGCAGGCGCATTTGCATGGAGAATGTCATGGAGAGGGTTAAACAGCAGGGCATCGGATTTATGCCAGCAGCTAAGGTGGCATGGCGGTGACATCTGTTCAGTGAGCTATGACATCTATTGGGCCATCACGTAGGCTAGTGCGAGGCTGATTTAATGGGGGTTATGCGAGGCTGATTTGATGGAGGTTAAGTAAGTCAGGTGATATGTACGTGTTATTCATTCCATTCTACATTATGCATGCAACGTCAGCTACGTGTAAGTTACTTTTCTTGTTATATAGTAACTTTTCTTGTTATATAATAAAGTTACGATTGATTTCGTGGTTAACTCGCTTCCACTTTCGCTTTTGTTTTTGCTTGAGCTCTTAGGTACTGTTTTCTACCCGACCCTCCCGTCCTTGTCTCGCTGTTCTTTCCCAGGTACTGCCGTCCTTGTCTCTCTGTTATTTCCCCCGTCCTTGCCTCTCTGTTCTTTCTGTCCTTTTCAACCATTTTGTCCCATCTCTACACAATAAATTTGATTATCCATTTCGTCCCATCTCTTGAAAATAAATTTTCTTCTCCATTTCGTTTTAAAGCTAAGTTGTATTTGTTCATTTCACTTATTAATTTTAAGCTCTGTTTGACTGGTCAGTGGAAAGATATACATTTACAGTGACTGGTTCTAATGTACAGCAGGTTCTTTTTGTCTTTGGCAGTGGTATTTTGAACTCTGATATCAAAACTCTGCATTGCCTCTTATCCGACTTAAACAGGTTGAGCAGTTCAGTGGACATTTCCAGTCTCAAAGGTACACACAATGGTTCTCTGTTCTATATGCATACCTGCTCTATCAGCTCCTGCTCCTTTGATTGTTAGAATTTTTTATTAGAAATTCAATAACAGTTTTATGTTATTTTTTCCCATTTCTTATTAATCCAATATACTTTTCTTCCATTTTTGGGCTTGAGCATTGAAATTCTAGGTTTCTGTTAGCTTGATTTCATCTGCATTTTGTTAAATAAGCATTGTTTTGGTTTCAATATACTAATAATTTTCCATTATCGAGGTTGACTAAAGACAGTTTGCCCAATCTCATTAGCAGCCCTGCTATATACACCTATTTGCTTCTTCCGAAGTCATGTTTGACCAGGGGTCTTTAAATCACTAGCTAAGACATCCTCTACGCCATATTGAGATGATATCTATAATACAGACCCTGCTGCTCTACTGCACGCCAGTTTTGATAGCTTATCTGTAATAGTATTGTGCTTGATGGATTCTAACCCGGTCTTTAAATCACTAGCTAGCTGTAGACCACCATCTAAACTGATATTTCTCGATTCCATAGATCTACTAATCCAAGGAATACTCAAGTTTGAACCTCAATAAGTGCTTATGTCACTTAATCTAGCCTCCTGAGCAATTGTCATCACTATGGACAAAGCCTTCACTTCTGAGTTGTTTGTTTGTCTTCTGAAGCCAAGCTCAGAAGATATCTGATATGAATCTAATACGATTAGGAGGTTTATACACTTTCACCAGCATTTTGTTGAGCTACTCCATTAAAGAAGGCACTGGGATTTGTTTCATCTATGTCACCCTTACCTGCCACACTCTGTTTCTTAAGTTTCATGCTGAGTCCATTATTGTCCTAGCACAAAATGCAGTACACTGGGCCCTGCCAGAGCATTTTCTGTAGTTTGTCCTATGTAAGGATTCTATTGAATAGAATGATATTAAAACATCCTTCCATTTTAAGATTCTTTAATCTACTTTCTTACTCTTATATTCTATATTCGATCATTTCTCACAGTTTATTATTTGTTTTTTATTCCTTCATTATACCCCTGTGTTTTGTCGCATTTTTTTCTCCAAATAATTCTATATCTCCAGTTTAACCTTTGATATTGCAAGATCCTAATTTGGTAACTTTTTCAAGATGCATCCTTCTACTGTCCTCTTAATTTTGTCTTATTGCTTGTTGAAGGCTTTCCTTGAGGCTTGGAGTAGTTTGCTCTTACAGGGGCATCCAATTTCCTGAATAATGTTAATATATTTGTCATTTTAACAAGTTAAATTTGAATATCCTTTTCTTTTTTGTGAGCTGTTTTTTCTGCAGAAAACATCGTAACTCTTCCATTGCTTAAAACACAAAAGTTACATTCTATATCCAGGGCAAAAATTGGCTTCTTAAAAATTAAAATAACAGTGAAGAGCTCAGTTGAAAGACAGTAACAGTAGCGATCTATGACAGTCTATGGGGATGGAATGTAACATCCAGGGGTCTTTAAATCACTAGCTAAGACATCCTCTACCCCATATTGAGATGATATCTATAATACAGACCCTGCTGCTCTGCTGCATGCCAGGTTTAATAGCTTATCTGTAATAGTATTATGCTTGATGGATTCTAACCCGGTCTTTAAATCACTAGATAGCTGTAGACCACCATCTAAACTGATATTTCTCAGTTCCATAGATCTATTAATCGAAGGAATACTCAACTTTGAACCTCAATAAGTGCTTATATCACTTAATCTAGCCTCCTGAGCAATTGTCATCACTATGGACAAAGCCTTCACTTCTGAGTTGTTTACTTGTCTTCTGAAGCCAAACTCAAAAGATATCTGATCTGAATCTAATACGATTAGGAGGTTTATACACTGTCACCAGGATTTTGTTGAGCTGCTCCATTAAAGAAGCCACTGGGATTTGTTTCATCTATGTCACCCTTACCTGCCACACTCTGTTTCTTAAGTTTCATGCTGAGTCCATTATTGTCCTGGCACAAAATGCAGTACATTGGGCCCTGCCAGAGCATTTTCTGTAGTTTGTCCTAGGTAAGGATTCTATTGAATCGAATGATATTAAAACATCCTTCCATTTTAAGATTCTTTAATCTACTTTCTTACTCTTATATTCTATATTCGATCATTTCTCACAGTTTATTATTTGTTTTTTATTCCTTCATTATACCCGTGTGTTTTGTCGCATTTTTTCCTCCAAATAATTCTATATCTCCAGTTTAAACTTTGATATTGCAAGATCCTAATTTGGTAACTTTTTGAAGATGCATCCTTTTACTGTCCGCTTAATTTTGTCTTATTGCTTGTTGAACTGCTATTTCGGACGGCCATTGGCTCAGGTGTGTTGTGGTCCATGTGGTACTAAATCCTAAATGAGATGTACTTTAAGAAGGCACAGAAAGCATGTTAGGTAAAATCCTTCTTCCATGCATTGCTGGTCAGAAATCCCTAGGTTGAGGGGGAGAGCTTTAATAAAATTGTCATACACCATCTCCATGAGGATTTTGAGTACGGTTTAGGTGTTTATTTGTTGTATGGATCATGTGGCATGTTCGAATATGAAAATTGGAATATATGAATCAGAAAGATGATGGTTATCAATATGCCAAGCCAAATATTTTAGATATAGTGAAAATTGAGTTGTAAGGCTTCCCTTGAGGCTTGGAGCAGTTTGCTCTTAGAGGGGCATCCAATTTCCTGAATAATCTTAATATATTTGTCATTTTAACAAGATAAATTTGAATATCCTTTTCTTTGTTGTGAGCTGTTTTTTCTGCAGAAAACATCGTAACTCTTCCATTGCTTAAAACACAAAAGTTACAGCCTATATCCAGGGCAAAAATTGGCTTCTTAAAAATTAAAATAACAGTGAAGAGCTCAGTTGAAAGACAATAACAGTAGCGATCTATGACAGTCTATGGGGATGGAATGTAACATCCAGGGGTCTTTAAATCACTAGCTAAGACATCCTCTACCCCATATTGAGATGATATCTATAATACAGACCCTACTACTTTGTTGCATGCCAGGTTTGATAGCTTATCTGTAATAGTATTGTGCTTGATGGATTCTAACCCGGCCTTTAAATCACTAGCTAGGTGTAGACCACCATCTAAACTGATATTTCTCGGTTCCATAGATCTATTAATCCAAGGAATACTTAACTTTGAACCTCAATAAGTGCTTATATCACTTAATCTAGCCTCCTGAGCAATTGTCATCACTATGGACAAAGCCTTCACTTCTGAGTTGTTTGTTTGTCTTCTGAAGCCAAACTCAAAAGATATCTGATATGAATCTAATACGATTAGGAGGTTTATACATTGTCACCAGGATTTTGTTGAGCTACTCCATTAAAGAAGCCATTGGGATTTGTTTCATCTATGTCACCCTTACCTGCCACACTCTGTTTCTTAAGTTTCATGCTGAGTCCATTATTGTCCTGGCACAAAATGCAGTACATTGGGCTCTGCCAGAGCATTTTCTGTAGTTTGTCCTAGGTAAGGATTCTATTGAATAGAATGATATTAAAACATCCTTCCATTTTAAGATTCTTTAATCTATTTTCTTACTCTTATATTCTATATTCGATCATTTCTCACAGTTTATTATTTGTTTTTTATTCCTTCATTATACCCGTGTGTTTTGTCGCATTTTTTCCTCCAAATAATTCTATATCTCTAGTTTAACCTTTGATATTGAAAGATCCTAATTTGGTAATTTTTTTAAAATGCGTCCTTTTACTGTCTGCTTAATTTTGTCTTATTGCTTGTTGAACTGCTATTTCGGATGGCCATTGGCTCAGGTGTGTTTTGGTCCATGTGGTACTAAATCCTAAATGAGATGTACTTTAAGAAGGCACATAAAGCATGTTAGGTAAAATCCTTCTTCCATGCATTGTTGGTCAGAAATCCCTAGGTTGAGGGGGAGAGCTTTAATAAAATTGTCATACACCATCTCCATGAGGATTTTGAGTACGGTTTAGGTGTTTATTTGTTGTATGGATCATGTGTCATGTTCGAATATGAAAATTGGAATATATGAATCAGAAAGATCATGGTTATCAATATGCCAAGCCAAATATTTTAGATATAGTGAAAATTGAGTTGTAAGGCTTCCCTTGAGGCTTGGAGCAGTTTGCTCTTAGAGGGGCATCCAATTTCCTGAATAATCTTAATATATTTTTCATTTTAACAAGATAAATTTGAATATCCTTTTCTTTGTTGTGAGCTGTTTTTTCTGCAGAAAACATCGTAACTCTTCCATTGCTTAAAACACAAAAGTTACAGTCTATATCCAGGGCAAAAATTGGCTTCTTAAAAATTAAAATAACAGTGAAGAGCTCAGTTGAAAGACAGTAACAGTAGTGATCTATGACAGTCTATGGGGATGGAATGTAACATCGAGGGGTCTTTAAATCACTATCTAAGACATCCTTTGCTGCATGCCAGTTTTGATAGCTTATCTATAATAATATTGTGCTTGATGGATTCTAACCCGGTCTTTAAATCACTAGCTAGTTGTAGACCACCATCTAAACTGATATTTCTCGGTTCCATAGATCTATTAATCCAAGGAATACTCAACTTTGAACCTCAATAAGTGCTTATATCACTTAATCTAGCCTCCTGAGCAATTGTCATCACTATGGACAAAGCCTTCACTTCTGAGTTGTTTGTTTGTCTTCTGAAGCCAAACTCAAAAGATACCTGATATGAATCTAATACGATTAGGAGGTTTATACACTTTCACCGGGATTTTGTTGAGCTACTCCATTAAAGAAGCCACTGGGATTTGTTTCATCTATGTAACCCTTACCTGCCACACTCTGTTTCTTAAGTTTCATGCTGAGTCCATTATTGTCCTGGCAGAAAATGCAATACACTGGGCCCTGCCAGAGCATTTTCTGTAGTTTGTCCTAGGTAAGGATTCTATTGAATAGAATGATACTAAAACATCCTTCCATTTTAAGATTCTTTAATCTACTTTCTTACTCTTATATTCTATATTCGATCATTTCTCACAGTTTGTTATTTGTTTTTTATTCCTTCATTATACCCCTGTGTTTTGTCGCATTTTTTTCTCCAAATAATTCTATATCTCCAGTTTAACCTTTGATATTGCAAGATCCTAATTTGGTAACTTTTTGAAGATGCATCCTTTTACTGTCCTCTTAATTTTGTCTTATTGCTTGTTGAACTGCTATTTCGGATGGCCATTGGCTCAGGTGTGTTGTGGTCCATGTGGTAATAAATCCTAAATGAGATGTACTTTAAGAAGGCACAGGATATGCACCTCGTTAAGGTTGAAATCCTCCTAGAGACATGTTCCTCCCCTCCACCCCGGTGCCATTTCAAGCAGTCGGTCCCAAGTGCAATTCCTGTATGACTTTTTCGGAATAGAAACTTCTCCTATAATAATATCTTCTGTGGATGCTTCTTTTTGCATGCTTTGCATTTTCTGGTCATTTATGTCCACTGGCTTACTCACTTCTCTGGCTTCTCTACTCGAATCTAGCTAGTCAAATTCTTCTAAATCAAGCCTTACTGGATTGAAGCAAAGAAGAGCGGCACTGATGCCCTTGTATGCACTTGTTAGTGGCATGTTCCTACGTTATTAATTTGTAGTTTTGTTGTATTTTTCCTTTCTGTCCGAAGACCAGTATATCTTCCACACTTGCTTTTTGAGCTTATGTATTTACAACAATAGCTTGTTATTCTGATCCCGAAAATGCTTAAATCCGGATCTTAGAAATGAATTTTTTTATCGCTTAATCAATGTTCAATAGAGAAATCAAGTTTCGATCTCAGTTCTTTCCCTGCAGTCCTAAGATATTGTTTTAAGTCATTTCCTTCTTCTGGCTTTGCTTTTCCTGAAGTACTTCTTTTCCTGCAAAATAGAGACCTACCACAAACATCAACGGAAGCTCAACTATTCCTGTCACGAAACCACTTAAGCTCAGTTTTGTGGCTCACTCAATGAGCTTAGTAGTTTCAGATCCTAAAATTATAGAAAAATAACCCAAAAATAACAAAAAAGCTAGCAATAAATTAGATCGATGAATTTATACCCAAACCCTTGCGCGGTTATTCGCAGTTTTGCAACGTTAGCCAAAAATTATGAAAAGAGAAATGAAATTTACTAATATCTTTAAAACCTTAGGAGATCCCATATGAAACTTCCTTTTTAGCAATTGACAAATACATAATTAATCCAGAAAATGAAATCACCGAGAATTGGCTTGTCGAATGGACAAGTCTCTAAGAATTAGACAATTGAACTATGACTGCTGATAATAAAACAATAATACAAAATTCGTCCAAGAGATTTCCTCTTGCGTTCTGAACTTCCTAAATATCTTATTTCAAGAAAATAACTTCAAAAATATTTTTGAAAAATGAATCTACTGAATTGGGGGGCATTTTCTAACTATTATAAGTTTTGGAGTTTTTGGCTGCAATCTGACAAAACAATTTTCGGTCAAATTGCAATCTTTTGTTGTTTAAAATGCATCTTTAGCTACAAATGTGGATTCAACACCCTTAAAAACCTTTGTGCTACTTGGATTGTGGAGAGTTCACAGCTCACACTTGTGCTACTTGGATTGTGGAGAGTTCACAGCTCACACTTGTGATTGCAATTAATCCTTGCCAAATTCAGAGCAAATTTGACTGAGAAATATGCCTGGAAAAGCTCCAAAAACCTAAAACAGATAGACTATGGCACTGAATTCTATGGTTCTTTTATGGAAGAGGGTTTATAAAAATCAAATAATAACCTGCAAAAGTAGCTCTAACTCATAATTGGCAAATTTTCATAAAAATGATTCAATTTCATTGAATTTCACTTTAATTAACATTATTTAACTAAAACTCGACGATAAATTAGAAATAAATTAATCTAGATAAACACAAATTCGTCCACACACGTGTATTTGTATATGCACATGTACAGGGATGGAATTTGTAAATTGTTTGTAGTTGTAGTAGTTGGTTATTTATTTGGTTGTAAGATCCAACAATCTTCATCATGCCTAATCTTCTTATAGTGCATGAAGTTTGACCTTCATTTCTTCAGCTTGCTAACTGACTCGTCTATACACTTTGATTAGGTTTTAGTTAGTTCAGTTATCAATGCTAGTTGAGGTCGATTATGGGCTTTGACTTCAATGTCAGCATCACTGTGTTTGTGCCATTCTGATTATTCTTCTTTTTCTACTTTTTATTGGCTTCAACTGCAATTGCTTTGAAGTTGACCTTGCTATCTTTGACAATCATTGAAATTTTTTGACCACAACGATGTTGCTCACATCCGTTATAATTTATCATTCTCAACAATCAAGATAACGAGTTTTGTGTTAGATGGGATTAAGGGATAGATTTGTTACAATTGATGGCTTTCTTAGTCGGGCCACCTACACTCAGACCTCAACCACCCCTTAATAGTGGTGGATATTTAATATGATCTATTCTACTATTTTATAGCAGTGAATGAATGCTCCTTCTTATAATTATATTTGGATTAAGAGAAGATATGGATGATTTGTGATATTGTCTCGTCTTGGATATTATGATTCAAATTTCATATTGATAACTGTAATCTTGGTAATTTTCTCTCTTAACAAAATTCAGTCAGAGGCTGAATGGTGTGCTAATGAATGAGTCTTATCTGTTCTGCTATTCCCTCCAATTTACAATCACTGTTGACTTTGTGCGAAGTTGAGTTGGAATAGATGGAATAAAGCAATGCCGTTATATACACTGTTATGAAATGGTTGAATTTATTCCCCTCATTGGTGTTTTGATGCCTTAAATTTACTTGTTTTATCTCACTTATTAATTTTACGCTGTATTTGACTGCTGAGTAGAACGATATACAATTACAATCACTGGTCCTAACGTACAACAGGTTCTTTTTGGTCTTTGGCAGTGGCATTTTGAGCTCTGATATCAAAACCCTCTGCGCAGTTCAGTAGACATTTGCAGTTCCAAAGGTACACACAATGATTCTCTGTTCTATATGCATTTGCATTGTTCAACTTGCTTTGTGACCAGTAATTGCATTGCATGACTAAACATAATATTCTCTGTTCTATATGCATTTGCATTGTTCAACTTGCTTTGTGACCAGTAATTGCATTGCATGACTAAACATAATATTGCATCGAACATTTAGTCATCATCATGTATCCTATGTCTGAGGAAGACAAATTGCAATTAGTCTTGCAAAAGCATCACTTATGTTGTGTGGACAATTTCTCATATCTAATTGGAGACTGTTTATTCAATAGTTTAGAACTTTTGCTAGATTTCCGATACACATCAGTAGAGCTAAGAAGAGGAACAATAGAGTATTTTAGACGTTGTCTCGAAAAACAAGATCGAGAAGCAATTTTGTCTTATGAACATGAACTGCATGAAGTGTCACTTCAAGAAATGCATAACATTAGCAATCGTGAAATCTATTTAGACAAAATGGCTAGATCTGCCTCAAACAATATACCCTTAGGATCTAGAGGTCTATGGGGAGATATTTTCTGTATCCATTGGCTCTCAAATTGGCTAAAGATTCCAATTAGAGTTTGGTCCAAAACAAAGATGAGGATTTATTTGCACTTAAATTCAAGTCTTATGGCAAATACTCTCAACATATTATTCCATGACGAGGATCCTATGAATGGGCACTTCGAACCTTTGGTTCATAGGCAGCCTACAATTGGTTGTACCTTCCAACAACAAACCAACGTCTCATATGAACAAGATGTTGTAATGTTTCATTCAGCGCATTCCTCAAAGAACAATACTAAAGCACAACCTGAAACAAAATGTCAATCTGTTGAAACTAAATTAAAACCATCTTGTCACTTAAACAAGCATAGCAAAAGTGCATCTTTGCATGTGCTTAAGGACATTGCTCAGAAGGATTTGAAAAGACAAAAAATAGGCATTGACTATAACAAAATTACAATGAAACAACAAGAATATGTTAGTCAGAAGGATTTGAAAAGACAAAAAATAGGCATTGACTATAACGAAATTACAATGAAACAACAAGAAGATGTTAGTTAGACACTGAGATTTCAGTCACTTAGAAACATGTCTACTATGTCTGAGGAGCACAAGTTACAATTACTCTTGCAAAAGAATCACTTATTTCGTGTGAACAATTTCACATATCTAATTGGAGACTGTTTATTCGATAGTTTAGAACTTTCACTAAATTTTCAATACACATCAGTAGAGCTAAGGAAAGGAACAATAGAGTATTTTAGAGACTATCTTGAAAAACAAGATAGAGAGGCAATTTTGTCTTACGAACATGAACTGCATGAAGAGTCACTTAAAGAAATGCATAACATTAGCAACTAGGAAATCTATTTAGACAAAATGGCCAAATCTGCCTCAAACAATATACCCCTAGGATCCAGAGGTTTATGGGGAGATATTTTTTGTATTCATTGGCTCTCAAATTGGCTGAAAATTCCAATTAGGGTTTGGTCCAAAACACAGATGAGACCTTATTTGCACTTCAATTCGAGTCTTAAAACAGATACTTATGACATATTATTCCACAACGAGGATCCTTTGAATGGGCACTTCGAACCTCTCATTCATAAGCAATCAACAATGCATTCTAGCTTCTAACAAGAAACAAGTAACTCATATGAACAAATGAACTTATGCAGTAAAAAAGATAACATGGAAACATGTCTTCTTCCAAGTAAAGAAGATACAAGTGAAATAAAGACATCTTTAGCCAACGCTAGAACATCTGTTCTAGCAACTGCATCAAATACTGAGGAGGTTGCATCAAATACTGAGGAGGTTGTAATGTTTCATTCATCGCATTCTCCAAATAACACCACTGAAATACAATCTGAAACAAAATGTCAATTTGATCAAACTAGATTAAAACGATCTTGTCATTTAAACAAGCACAAGAGAGGTTTATCTTTGCATGTGCTTAAGGACATTGCTCGGAAAAATGTGAAAAGGAAAAAAATAGGCATTCAATATAACAAAATTACAATGAAACAAGAAGTAGTTCTAGAGAACACAGAAGATGCCAGTGGGACACTGAGATTCTGATCACTGAGAAACTGGGAAAAACATATTAGAACCAATGCACAAACAGAAATGGTAACTTCTCGTCCATTAGGCAAACAGACAAAAGTTCTAGAAAATAGAGCAGATGTTAGTGAGACACTGAGATTTCAATCACTTAGAAACTTGTAAAAACATATTAGAAACAACGCACAAACAGAAATGATAACTTCTCGTCCATTAGGCAAACAGACAAAAGTTCTAGAAAACACAGAACATGTTAGCAAGACACTGAGGTTTCGACCACTTAGAAACTTGGAAAAACATATTAGGTCCAACCCGCAAACAAAAACTGTAAACTCTTGTCCATTAGGCAAACAGAGGAAACGTTTATCTTTGCGTTTGCTTAAAGGCATTATACGGGAAAAATTGAAAACACAGAAGATAAGACTTGCATTCAACACAACAACAATGAAACAAGAAATAGTCATAGAACACGTGGACTACAATCCATTTGTAACAAGATCAAAGGAGCTTTCAACACAATCAAAGAATTCAGGAAAATCTAGCCTATCGGTTCAGTCAAGATCAACAAACAAATTAACAGAATTATCGAAGTTTGATGAAATATATCAAAGACAAATAAATGACACACCAATTTTCAATTGTTCATCATGTGAAAGAACCTTTTTCAAAAGAGACATTTGCTTGTTGCAGCAAGGAAATCAAACAAGACAAAATAAGATTAGGAAACTATCAACTAGTTTTGAGGATGTTAAATCTCGTGTTCAAGATGGCTACATTTGTAAAAACTTCAAAAAAGAAATTGAACATGGAACAATTGCTAAATATGCAGTTCCTGAACAAATAAGAAGAAACAATGCCACTAGAACACTCACACAACTCACTAAACTGGAAGAAATACTAGTTGCATTAAGATTGCCCTTCTTGCAAATAAAAGAAATGGGCCATCGACATAAGAAGCCGCAACTAGGCTTAACTGGAGGAGTCATCAATGTCCCCACAAATATTTCTAGAATTCAATCTGCATTGCCTCGAACTATTAAAGACACTGACACGATTGTCGTTGTTCTCAAAAAAAGTTTAAGATTCAAAAGTGCATATGCATTTGGTCGAGTTAACATTCATAAAGTGATGAAAGCATTAAAACAATTATGCAAAAGAATGCTTTACAAGCTCGAGAACGCTACCATAGATGACAATTGGAAAGAGGCATTCCTACAAAATCAAGAGGCATATCAAAGTTCAAGTGACATTGATGATAGCGAAGACGATAACCAAGGAAACGATGAACCAACGACAAAAATATTGGTGCATGGATTCATTGATGCACACACTGTCTATGACCTTGTTAACAAACAAATTAACATTGCCCCTGCTGCCGGATACATGCCATAGGAATCTTAAGAGATAAGTACTCAGAAGAAATGAGTTTTCCCTCGCTTTTCTATGGCAACAAATGCCCATTTGAGATCTCCAAAAACTTTACATATCAAAAGATCTGTCACTGGGAAGTGTTGCATAAAAACCACGATTTTGCTTATCATACTACAAACTTGTTTTATAAAGCTACTCGCATTATCATAAATCAAGTCTTGAATACAATGTGGATTAGAATTAGAAAAGGGCAATTGAAAGGTAGAAAACTAGTTGCAAGAGACGTTAAGTCAAAACAAAACCTAGATCGTATTTTAAATTCTGACATTGGGTACATGGATCTAAAAACAATTCGTACCTCGCCTGACTACCACCAGCAAATACAGAACAAACTCTATGCAATGATTCGACAACTAGGGCTGCCCACTTTCTTTGTTTCCTTTAGCAGTGCCGAGCATCTTTGGGATCCTTTAATGGATGCATTGAGAGACATAAAATAGAATACTAGAAAACCAAAGACAAATGAACTTGATGAAAATGAACCTAGCTCGTTAATAAGAAACAACACTGTTACTTGTGTACGTTACTATAGATCTAGGAGGGATGCACTACATCAATTGATATCTCATGATCACAAGTATTATGCAGAACTCAATGACCACTTCTATGTAACTGAATTCCAAAATCGGGGAACTGAACATGAACATGGTTTACTTTGGATAAAATCTGCACCAATCTATGGTCAAAATGCAAACATTGAAGTCGAACAATTCGTTGACAATTACTTGTCAACTAATTCATTACTACTTGCAAAGGAACTTAGAGCTCTACAACACCATTGTCACACAAAAAGTTGTAGGAAGCATGCAAAGTCTAATTGCAGATTTAATTTCCCGATACCACCCATGAAAGCAACAAAAATACTTGAGCCTCTTGAATTCGATGGTGATAGAACAAAAACACATGCAAAGCTAATCTTTGAAACAATAAACAACACAAGATACAATGAAAATGATACATTTGATAGCTTTTTGGCCAACCTTGGACTAGTACACAATGAATACATACATGCCATCCAATGTACACTAAATCGAACAACACTCTTATTGCAAAGAAAACCAGTTGACACCTGGACAAATAGCTTTGAAAAACACACTCCAGGAATTTGGATTGCAAACACTGATTCCCAGTTGGTACTTGACTCATATGCAACTGCAATGTATTGCAGTTCCTATATGATGAAAGAAGACAGAACACTCACGAGGACATTTAAAAACATACGTGAAGATCATGTGAAAGCAAAATCTGATATTCTAAAGACCATTAGTTCTTTAGGGAAAGCTTTGGTCAACTTGCAACAAATGTCTGCACAACAAGCAGTGCATATTGTGTTATCACTTCCACTAAATTGTAGTTCACAAAAGTGTGTATTCATTAACACATCTCCTGTGGATGATCATGCATTTGTTCTTAAAAGAAAAAAAGACCTACGAAAGGAGGAAAATGACTCAGAAGACATAATGTGCCCATCAATTATTGACTTCTATGTTATACGACCTACCGCTATTGAACTTGTATGCTTAGCGAAATTTGCATCTAGTTATACAAAGAAAGGACAAAAACACAGAAAATCAAGTAGACCATATGTCATTCGATCTGTTAGATATAGCAAATACAAAGACATTGAAAACCACTATAGAGAGCAATTAATGTTATACTACCCGTATCGAGTAAGTGAAACTGCAATTAAGCAACATCACACAAGTTGGCAATCTGCATATCTTGCATTCGAAGAAATAGTCAAGCAAAATGAACAAAAGTTCAAATTTGTTACAACAACTACATGGGGTGACATAGATGACGCAATGCACAGAGTAGAAATAGAAACTGAACAAATATTCGACATAGATAGTTTGAGATCAAATGAAACAAAAACCACAACTTTTAACAAACCAATAGATGACAAATACGAAAACTATGACTTCCAAAATGACTTGGAACATTTCCAAGATACAAAGAAGTTTGCTCTACGATCTACAAGGCCATACGAAATCATCAAACAACCACATATACTTGAAGACGTAGAGTACTATGAATTAATGCGTCAATTAAACACAGAACAAGCAAGCATAGTGACTGATGTTATAACAAGAAAATTGTATAGACCAGATGAACTAATCTATTTGTTATTAACAGGAGGTGCAAGAATAGGAAAGACACACACGGCTAAGGCAATTTTCCAATCCTTAGTACGCATACACAATGTGGCATTGCCTTATAACCCATCACAACTAATAGGAATAATCACTGCACACACGGGCAAAGCTGCCTTTAATGCTGGTGGTGTGACATTGCATTCTGCATTCTATTTGCCCTTTAACAAAGCAGATTTCCGGTCGCTAAACAATGAAAAATTAGACACATTATCGAAGCATTTCCAACAATTGCATGTACTCCTCATAGATGAGGCATCGCTTTTTGGTGCAACAACACTATATCAAATTGACAAGTGACTCCGCCAAATCTTACACACACCAACTTCATACTTTGCTAATGTTGACATCATATTCTCTGGTGATCTTTACCAGGGGAACCCAGTCAGAGATTCTCTAATCTTTGAAAACCCAAAAATCCACAAAAAAACAATTCCATATGACTTTTGGCCAGAGAAAATAAAATGTTATCAATTGCACACAGCAATGCGCCAAAAAGACCCATTGTTCATCGATGTACTAAATAGGATGAGATTAAACATGCAAACAGATCAAGATACTGCTTATGTAAACAATAACTATTACAGGATGGCACCTTTAAGCCCAGTTTTCCCATACATTTTCTATCGAAACAAAGATGTCCATAATCACAATGCAAAAATGCTTTCTTTGACAGAGGAAGAACAAATAACGCTACTACGAGACTCCTGGATCGAGCTATTTTGCTTTTGATAAAGAAATCTCATTGCGATCAACAATCACAGTTAAACAAAACATGTTAGTTGAACTATATGCAGGAAATTACAATACAAGTGATGGATTGGTTAATGGTGCTGAAGGGATTTTCAAATCCTATTCATCTAATAACAACGGTCCTGACATTGTCTGGATAGAATTCTCAAACACAGAAATTGGCAAACAACCAAGAAACAAATTTAAACAACTATACGACATAAATATATTTCCAAATTGGACACCAATCATGCGAATTGCAAAATCGCTAGCAATGTCTCATAACAAATTACAAATTACAATTCGCAAAAAAAATTCCAATCCAATTAGCCTGTGCACGAACAATACACCGAACACAAGGGTTGACATTAGATCAACTTGCATTTGACCCAACTAGTGTCACAAAACATGGTCTAGTCTACACTGCATTATCACGTGTTAGAACTATCTAGTCACTATACTTGATTAACAAACTGACACAACAAAACTTCCATATCAAAAACAAGATAATCAATGAAATGGCACGGCTAGAAACAATTGTTGCATGGAAACTAGAATTCGCAAAGAAGAAATCTGATAACAAGGATATTTTGTCAATTGCAAGTCTAAACACAGGTAGTCTACGTGCACACCTTAGTGACGTGATTCACTAGAATGACTTAATGGACAATATGATCCTTTGTTTTCAAGAAACTCATCTCTACATTCCACCAGCAGACAAAGAATTCTTATCATTCAATTTTTCCATTGCACATTCGACACATGGAATTCTTACTTGCATAAACAAGAAAATACCTATTAAGGCAATAAAGACATTTTGCAAAAACAAAATAGAGTTTACCCTAATTGGCATGTACTTTCAGCAGTCGATTTGCTTAATGAACATTTATGCAACACAATTTGAACAAGTATCCGCGATAATGCAAATAATAAAGGAGGCAAAATCGCAAACTACATATACTGATTGTGTTTTTTTAGTTATTGGTGATCTCAACATTGACATCAAACAACCAACAGCTCAGAGCAAAAACTTCGTACAATTTATGGAAATGGAAAACTTACAAGAAATAACAAGCAAACTATCTCTGCAATGGAAAACAATAATAGACCATATCTGGACAACTTTGCCTATAAAATAGTGTGAAATAAATGTAACATGGGCATATTGGTCTGATGATGGCATACTCTATGTGCTACTACAGCTCTAACGATCCTTTCCTCTGCAATCTGTTAAACATGCCATAAAACAAAACCTATGTTTTCCACTTTTTTGCACTTTTGGCCTTTTCACTGTAATATCAATGTAGCATTGGTATACAAGTTTCTGTACAATTTGCTATATTTCCCACTTTTTGCACTCTTGGTTTACCCACAACAATTTTTTTTGCACTTTTGGCTTTCTCACGGCAAAATCAATCTAGCATTGGTATACAAGTTTCTCTACAATTTTCTATGTTTTCCACCTTTTTGCACTCTTGCTTTTCTCACTGCAAAATCAATGTACCACTGGTACACAAGTTTCTCTACAATTTGCTAAACTTCATATCCAACTGAAATTCTATGTCTTGCAGCTACCTTGCAACACTCTGCGCAAACTAATCAAGGTAACAACACAGAGAATAGTATTATGCACAGATCTAGAATTACATCGAACACATTTTGCCTATAAACCTAATAGCTTGTACTCATATGTGTACAGGTAACTACCATGAAAAGACAGCATGAAGAAACTACTGCTTCAGGGACTGCTCCAGAAGATTGCGCTCTCCCAGAAACTTCCCGCATCTCAGAAATTGAGAAAAAGTAACTAAATAACCTTTAAATCTTTCCTTACAAGTTTCATAATACAAAGATTATGCTAATTCAGATTCTTTTTAATATTGTTCTATAGGCATTATGCTAATTCAGATTCTTTTTAATATTGTTCTACAGGCAAAAACATGAAAAGCAATCTGAAGTAAGCTCCAGCCATGATTTATGCACTCCAATTACAATACAGGATCTGAAAAGCCTCAAACTGGGAAGAATCTTTCACGGGGACGTTCTTGTCATTTATAAGACAATTGTTGGTCAAATACACGACATCCAATTGTTACGTGCTGACCTAGTGGATAGCAAAGGGAATATGGCAATCACACTCAATGTGCCACATAATCTCATTCCTACTGCCGAGGAGAAACTTGTAGTTGGCCAAGGAATCTTTACAAAATATTTTAAAGTCTCTCCCAAAACAGTTTATGACCATGGAGACTGTAGCTGCATATTAGTGTTACATGACAAAAGTATCATAGAAACTATCCCAGCCGTGTGTACGCAATACACATTTGAACCGACAACCACTATTAGCCATCTCACAAACACAACTGGATTTGCAATCGGTACAGTAGCTGGTCTTGTAACATTAGGTAAAGAAATAGGTGGCCAATATGTCCTAAATATCAAGGATGGCCAATCTCAAAAAGACAAAGCTACGGTATATACAAACTCAACCATTTATACTTTTTTACATTTACTTAGAAGCAATTGCATTAGTGTTAACCCTTGGTACATTTTGCAATGCAGGTTTATCTTTTCATTGCATTAGTGTTAACCCTTGGTACATTTTGCAATGCAGGTTTATCTTTTCAGTACATTTCTGCCAATTTTCAAATTAATACAAAAACAAATTTCAAAACAAGAAGCACCAATGGTGTTGTTTCGGAATCTTGTCAGAGGACCCTACGAATCTCTACGCACATGCAAACCCACTTTCTTAACAACCGTCAATTCGAACAGAGTACTGGAAGACCTCAGCAAACTAGCTATGTCAACAACAAAGGTTGTTTCCTAGTCCACAAAATATAATTTCTAATTCTTTATTTGTTGGTTTGCTAAATTATTTTCTATTCTTCCAAATTATGTTTTTTATTACAATATCTAGCGCTAAAATTGTACTGCAACCTATTCTCCTAAATTATCCTCTTTCATTTATCGTCCTTGTAGTATTTTTTTATTACAATATCTAGCCTTAAAACTATACTTCAACATGAAGCAGGTTAAAGGAATGTTAAACATAGCAGATATACATGCAGAACCATTTGTCACAATCTGCAACAATTGCTCTGTTCCAGCAGACACATTTGGAACAGTTTCCACAGATCAACTTAACTGTTCCACATGTCAACAGTTAACGACATATCGACGTTGTTTACAATTGCATTGCGTCATCCAAATAGAAGCAAATGTTCATTACAAGTGCATCCTAAAAGGCAATTTGCTTTTAGAACTTTGTCCATCTCTAACAGGACTGACATATCAGAAATATCCAGAAGACGTTACTGATGTTACGTACAACTTACGAGATTTCCATGTACATAGCAGCTTCCTGTTGGATAGTTCGGATGTCATTGTGCGTACAGAATGACTTATTTTACCCTCTGTAACCTACTGCTCGAGAAGAACTGGAAGTATGAATTTTTGTTGAAGAATTTTTGTTTGGAGCTCAATAGTCATTCAAGAACTGGATATCCATGTAATATATTTGTATTCTTATCTGATCACTGTTTTGGAACTTAATATATTTGTATTCTTATCTGATCACTGTTTTGGAACTTGTTTTCTTATCTGGAACTTGCTTTCTTATCTGATTACTTTTTTGAACTACTTATTTATTGAACTACTTACTTATTCAAGAACTAACTGGCTTCCTCTCTAATTAGTCATTCAAGATTACTATTTTGAACTAAGTAGTCATTTAAAAACTAAGTGACTCGTTTTTGAGGTAAGCATATTACACTACCCAAACTGTGGAATAATTTACTAGTGGTGTTTTTTGTATGGGTTGCATTAGGGAATAAATAGACAGAGGGGCTCCAGGTCTGTCTAGTTCTTTCTTGTAGGTGAGTACCCTTGAAATGGTAAACAACGGAATGTATGTATATAGACTACCCCTTCTCTGATTTTTTCTAAGCATACTTCCTTCCATGGGATACATTGAACATCCTTAGGGACGCCAATTGTGGATAATTTTAATGCTGGGGCCTAGTGATATTGAAACATCCTTCCATTTTAAGATTCTTTAATCTACTTTCTTACTCATATATTCTATATTCGATCATATCTCACAGTTTATTATTTGTTTTATATTCGTTCATTATACCCCTGTGTTTTGTCACATTTTTTTCTCCAAATAATTCTATATCTCCAGTTTAACCTTTGATATTGCAAGATCCTAATTTGGTAACTTTTTGAAGATGCATCCTTTTAATGTCCTCTTAATTTTGTCTTATTAAGAAGGCGCAGAAAGCATGCTAGGTAAAATCCTTCTTCCATGCATTATTGGTCAGAAATCCCTAGGTTGAGGGGGAGAGCTTTAATAAAATTGTCATACAACATCTCCATGAGGATTTTGAGTATGGTTTAGGTGTTTATTTGTTGTATGGATCATGTGGTATGTTCGAATATGAATATTCGAATATATGAATGAAAAAGATTTATTATTTGTTTTTTATTCCTTCATTATACCCCTATATTTTGTCGCATTTTTTTCTCCAAATAATTCTATATCTCCAGTTTAACCTTTGATATTGCAAGATCCTAATTTGGTAACTTTTTGAAGATGCATCCTTTTACTGTCCTCTTAATTTTCTCTTATTGCTTGTTGAACTGCTATTTCGGACTGCCATTGGCTCTGGTGTGTTGTGGTCCATGTGGTACTAAATCCTAAATGAGATGTACTTTAAGAAGGCACAGAAAGCATGTTAGGTAAAATCCTTCTTCCATGCATTGTTGGTCAGAAATCCCTAGGTTGAGTTAGGTAAAATCCTTCTTCCATGCATTGTTGGTCAGAAATCCCTAGGTTGAGGGGGAGAGCTTTAATAAAATTGTCATACACCATCTCCATGAGGATTTTGAGTACGGTTTAGGTGTTTATTTGTTGTATGGATCAAGTGGCATGTTCAAATATGAATATTGGAATATATGAATCAAAAAGATAATGGTTATCAATATGCTAAGCCAAATATTTTAGATATAGTGAAAATTGAGTTGTAAGGCTTCCCTTGAGGCTTGGAGCAGTTTGCTCTTATAGGGGCATCCAATTTCCTGAATAATATTAATATATTTTTCATTTTAACAAGTTAAATTTGAATATCCTTTTCTTTGTTGTGAGCTGTTTTTTCTGCAGAAAACATTGTAACTCTTCCATTGCTTAAAACACAAAAGTTACAGTCTATATCCAGGGCAAAAATTGGCTTCTTAAAAATTAAAATATCAGTGAAGAGCTCAGTTGAAAGACAGTAACAGTAGCGATCTATGACAGTCTATGGGGATGGAATGTAACATCCAGGGGTCAAGCTAACAGTAAAGATAAGAGATCTATGCCAGTTTTGATAGCTTATATGTAATAGTATTGTGCTTGATGGATTCTAACCCGGTCTTTAAATCACTAGCTAGTTGTAGACCACCATCTAAACTGATATTTCTCGATTCCATAGATCTATTAATCCAAGGAATACTCAACTTTGAACCTCAATAAGTGCTTATATCACTTAATCTAGCCTCCTGAGGAATTGTCATCACTATGCAAAAAGCCTTCACTTCTGAGTTGTTTGTTTGTCTTCTGAAGCCAAGCTCAAAAGATATCTGATATGAATCTAATACAATTAGGAGGTTTATACACTTTCACTAGGATTTTGTTGAGCTACTCCATTAAAGAAGCCACTGGGATTTGTTTCATCTATGTCACCCTTATCTGCCACACTCTGTTTCTTAAGTTTCATGCTCAGTCCAAAGAATTTGTACGACCCTTGTACCTTGTTAAAACTTAAAATAGAAGCTGGAGTGTGAATTTTCCCTGGAATAGAGAGCCATTCCTTCCCAGCCATATGTACCACAATACAAACAATAGAAGGGAATAGTCCTCCTCTGTGTGTTAGTGTCCTCCAACCAATTTTGTAGAGCTTCCTCTATTGACTCTCATTCCCGTTTTTGTTTTCCTCTTGGATTCTTCTCACTGCTGCCCATATTTTATGAAATGGCATGATAGGAACAAATGATATACTGTCATTATTGTCCTGGCACAAAATGCAATACACTGGGCCCTGCGAGAGCATTTTCTGTAGTTTGTCCTAGGTAAGGATTCTATTTAATAGAATGAGCTAAAGAAGTTTCATTACCTTTAAGGGCGCTTTGAGTTTCCATATAAGATCCCATTTTCATCCTTCCACGACCTCTACTTGATTAGCTAAAGAGAGCTTGTACCCCAGGCTGACTTTGTAAAGACCATCGGTGCAATAGAGACTCAGTGCTACATGAAAATGCCCCTAAACTACTACCTGCTGATTCAAGACTCAATGAATGAATCGATACCTCTCTGCTCTCTTTTATAGATCCAATAAGATGTACTAGGGTTTATCAAAAGGATCTGCAAGCAATTGCTTAAAGTGCCATAAGGTGCTGATATAGTGAAATTCTGTTAAATTGACTCATTATTTTGGCATTATAGCCTCAATATTTGATGATACTATCTGCTAGCAATGTGGTCATTAAATTTACAGCAAACTTGGTGGTTTTGTCTCATTCTACAATTCGACAATATGAGTCTGATTCCTAATTTTTGGACAACTGCTGCACCCGCGCAGGATTCCTACAGTATGATGCTGGCCGAGTTGTTGTCAACGATAGCCAGGAAGTCATGCCAGGAGGTAAATACGCAGTCTCATTCCCAGGAGAAGTGGTCACTAAGTTTGCTTGGTAGAGAATTAGAAAAACCTCTTCAGTTGCTATTTTTATTGAGTTTCCTTATTCTTTTGCTCTTTCTTCAAATGCTAGCTCACTTTACAAGTCTAGCAAGGTAACAAGCAATGGTCTATTACATTTGTGCTGATCTTGAAATTATTGCATGAGCTCAATTGTATAGACATCCCACCGAAATAGGCTAAATAAGCTCAGGTTGTTGCGAAAGAAGAGCCCAAGTTTTATCTTATGCCCTTCAATCGAGGGTTTAGTTCCCACCTTTTGAGGTTGAAGGTGTGCACTGTCCATAAATTCACTTTAACCTACAATTAATTAAATGCACAACTAAGTCCATAACAGCGGCTCGCCTCGTTTGGTGGCTTGTCCATCGACCATAAAGACTTCTACCAAATCAGCTGGCAGCAATTTATTATTAGCTACCGACAGGATCTCCTTTTCTTTGAAAGCGCGGACACGCTTGACAAAGTGATTCGACGGTGGAATTCCCAAGCACAGTGGAAGTCCCAAGCCAGCCTCATTTGTTAGCTGGCGCTTGCATCTCCAATAAATGCCCTTCATATTCATATTGGATAATATGAAATCAGGTCGTATATGTATTTATGTATTTATTTCTGCACGTGTGAGAAATCTATCCCGCATTCAAGTGTTGCGATCTTCCACGGCCTTCCCTATTTGATTGTACAACACGTTTCTGTATTTACCCACTGTCTTTCAATCTTTTCAAATGATTACATCTTACTTCTACTAAAATATTCTCAAAAGCCCAGTGCCATTCACACTTAAAACCAGCTTTCAAACATCCTGAACTCTTTTATAAATTACTTTCAGCACCTACATATTGACATACATCTCTCTGCTTCACATAACATGGAATCCATTAGCATAATCCAACTTACTGAAGTGTTAGCATTTTTTCTCTTAGCACTTGTCCTCATGACTCTTTTGATTATGGACATCGTAAAAGTAGAAGCACAACGAAAAAAGAAAGCAAGAAACAACCACTAACAATAGGAGCATAGCAATATGAGTTACAATGCACATTCTTCAGTTACAGGCAAGTTTGAATCACTGTATTTCTATTTCAAAAGTTAAATATGCCATCCATTAATACAAGAGAATGATTCTTTCACATTTGTACTATTTTGAATATTGTTCAGAGTGCTCTTCTTTCGTTCTTTGTTTACAGATATCTTAATCATCGTAGTTATCAACACGAGCAGCAACTGCAGACGAGCTGGTAAAAAGTGATTTGGTTCCTTGCTCAAGGGACCCTGTATCTTAAGCTCGTGTCGCACTATATTACATGTATACTGATCTGTGCTTGTACTACAAGCTGGCCAACCTATCAACAACAATTATGGCTTACGCTCTGTAGCGTACTGCTTAAGAAGAACAAGAAGCATGGCAATGGCTCAAATGCCTACTGAAGCCCCTACTGCTGGTTGCTGGTGGCTGCAACTGCTTAGCACGCACTAGCTGCCTAATGCCGCCGCGTCTACTGTTCCAGGAACCTACTGAAGCCCCTACTGCTGGCTACTGGTCGCTGCAACCGCCTTGCTGTAAAACTACCCATGTTGTCGTTAATGCCTGTGCAATCGTCTACTGTTCCACAAACCTACTGGAGCCCCCACTGCTGGTTGTTGGTGGCTGCAACACTGTTGGCTGCTGGTGGCTGCAACAGCTAGGCAATATGAAATTTTGTTCTCCGAGCTACGTTCAAGAAATACTAAGCTGCAGTTCCTTGCTAAAGGGGCCTTGTATCTTAACCTCGTGTCACACTATATTACATGTATACTGATCTGTGCTTGCACTACAAACTAGCCAGCCTATCAGCAACAATTATGGCTTACGCTCTGTAGCATACTGCTTAAGAAGAACTAGAAGCATGGCAATGGCTCAAATGCCTACTGAAGCCCCTACTGTTGGCTGCTGGTGGCTGCAACCGCTAAGCACACACTAGCTACCTAATGCCGTCGCATCTACTGTTCCAGGAACCTACTGAAGCCCCTACTGCTGGCTACTGGTCGCTGCAACTGCCTTGATGTAAAACTACCCATGTTGTCGTTAATGCCTGTGCAATCGTCTACTGTTCCACAAACCTACTGGAGCCCCCACTGCTGACTGCTGGTGGCTGCAACACTGCTAGCTGCTGGTGGCTGCGACAGCTAAGCAGGGACTAGCTGCCATGTAGCCTATCTTGTTTCCCTTATTGTTAAAACATTTTTAATTAGTCTCTCGTAAGAGAATAAAACATTTTTAATTCGACTCTCGTAAGAGAATTCTAGTGTATAGAATGTTGGTTTTCTTTGCTTTTCTTCATTTTAATTCTAAAATATATTAAAAAAAAAAGTTATACTAGGTAAAATAATTAAAATATGTTTTAAATACAAAATTATGAATCAAATAAATAAAAATAAATATTTTATTTTTCATTATTTTTTTAATAAATTTAATAACTATATTAAAAATATAATAATATAAAACATGTACAATTTTTGTAAACGAAACAAAAAAATTACGTGTAATATCTGCAAATATATTAATTTTGTAATTATGTAAATATATTAATACAGTAAACACAGTATATTAATGTTGAATTTAAAAAGAAATGGAATAAAACTTTTATTTTATTTTATGATAATTTTTTTTACATCCTAGCAGTTAGATATGTTACTTCCTCAATAAATTAATATAAAATAGCCTATAATTTTATAAAAATAATAATAACATTTTATAAATAACGAAGTTTTTTAATACGAGCATTAGTAAATTATAATTATTAATTTATATATACAAATTTAATAAAAAATATAATATTTTTTATATTTTAACTAAATTTAATTAACTTAAATTTATATATCAATTTCATATAACATGATAATTTAAATTTAAGTATGGCGAAGGCTATTTCTAATTTTATAATAATATAAATGTCTTCTGACATGCCACGGAAATAACATTCACCCTTTTTCCAGCACTTAAACAAATAAATAGAATATGGAAAGACAACGCAAATGCTATTTCCCTCACATGTCAGGAAACATTTATATTGCTATAAAATTGGAAATAGCATTCCCCGTACATACATAAGTAATATGGTGAACCTGAGAATTAAATGTGATGAGAATGACATCCACATTTGCCGTACGCTTTCATTACGCAACCTACACTAAAACAATGATGCTATTACCATGTCATTGCTGATGCTCAGTTGCCGTTCTTGTTTTCTTCCGAGATAACCACTTCTAACCAATATTTCGTGTAATGCTATGGCCGTGTTGTCGCCGACTTTCAATTCTCCTTTTGCTTTGATGAAGACACATGTTTAGGGTTCGTACCTCAGCAGGGTTTTGCGTAACGAAGTAAATCTAAAAGAATGGACATAAAAGGCCTTATACTATATTTTCGTGATTAAACTGTAAAATGCACCTCATCTTTTATTGTGCCGTCTGCAATGAATTTTAATTTAGATGGAAGCTTTATAATGTGAGCCATCCAGCCAGCCAGGACAAGATCTTGGTTTAACATCGTAGAAATATATAGTAGACTGTGCACGACAAAAAGATCCCACGACATAGTCAAATATAGACATTTTGTACGTAAGAACTATGGTGGTATAAGATGCAAGTTATCTTTTTGTACGTAAGAAGAAGAAGTATGTCCGTATAAGAGGCAAGTTATTTTTGATGGGTAAGTATTTACCCTTTTTTGGTAAATAAGTATTTAAAGGGATTTGAACTAGTAATTTATCCAGAAAATATTTTAACAGTGAATTTTATTCATTGTCAATCCTAAATCCCCTGAACAATTTTTAAAATAAAATACATCACTGCACCGGGACGGCCGGCAATATAATTAGCCGATCACCTCAGAGATCATAGAATGCGTACCTGACATTGCCACGATCGATAATGAAGTTGCAGAACTTTGAAACCTATCGATGAATATCGTGCATATCTTGGAAGTCATTGGGTTGTTGCAGTTAGCGGATGTTTCGCACGTTCGATAATAGAATTGCAGAACTTTCGAACCTCGCAAGAAGCATGATTCATTCATCAAATCAAGGTTTGTTTTTGACTAATTCAAAGTCATTTGCTTTTTCCAATGGGAGGAGGGAGAAAGTGCCAGATGCATAATATTTAGTTAGAAAAGTAACTTTTGCATGAGGTACAATCAATGTCATTCCAGGTCATTGATGTGAACGACCCTGAATTCCACCCCTAAACACTCTTCTTTTGTCAGAATTTAAATGCATACAATTTTCCATATGCAAGGAACATCGCCACGAGTGCCCCCCATAGGGTGATTTACCTCCATTATATCGATGAATTAAGAGGATACACATTTGTTACTTTCAAAAATATCATATTTTTAATACATCCATCCCCAATAAATGTGATGACTGTGACTCGCTTTAGAGGTGATTTTTATTTCTAATTTTATAGCAAAGTAAATGTAGTTTGACATGCGAGGTAAATATGGTTCATCCTCTCTCCACAGTCCAGATAGCAGCGTGGAGAGAGATGGATTATTTGCGTAACATATCAGGGTGCATTTATTTTGCTATAAAAAGTAAAAATAGAAGTTTCCCGCTTCAAGATACTTAAATTCTAAGACCACTTGTAAATTGACATTCACGCAAAACAATCTCAAATGTGACCAAAAGCCAAAGAAACTGGGTGAGAGGCTTAAAAATACTATTTCGCACTATTTATTTAAATAAATAAATATGATCTCATGGTCGGCAATGAATGCGATCTAAACGTCAGCTCATTGGCCACGTTAAAAACTTCAAGGCTCCAAGATACCAACAACCGGAGGAATGATTCAGATTAAAAGAAACGGAAAACTCTATAACAGTTTAGAATATTTCTATACCTTAAACTTTCAGATGATATTTTAACTAACTATCATATGTTGTCTTTTGTACATATTAATAATTTTGCATCCTCACTTGATAAATATAAAGCAGGATATTTCACTATGAAACTATACGTAATTCCATGCATATGATGGCCTAAATGGTTAGGGATATGGAATGATATCCCCCTATTGTCGACGCATTTCCCTAGGATTGGCCTTGCTACCTAGTTTTCTTGAGCATTTGGTAGCTCATTCCAGTGACAAAGCATGCGAAAAATTGTTATTGTATAGGAATCTTGTATTTTCTACTCGCATCTCCAAACTAAAAAACTGGTTTTTTATTGCTTTAAAAGAACAACTATAGAATCGAATATCACAATAATTTCCTAAATACTATTTGAGCTTTGAAAAGAAATATTCTTTTATAAAAAGCCTTAGTCCGAGCTTCATTATTTTTGGTCGGTCCTAATCCCTAAGTAAATTCAATTTTTAAACTTTCTTCACGACGAAACCACTCCTTCCATCTTTATAATATTTTAATCCCGTAAAATATGTACAAAATGTGTTTCAAACAAATCCGTGTATAAAATAGTATATAAACTAGCTCAACTACATTACTAAATATATTAATTATCAATATTAATAATTTATAGTATTATATTATTACTATTATATTAAATAATCAAATTAAAAATAATAATACTATGAAAACAAATAAATAAAGTAACAATAATTATATTAATAATCATTTAATAAATAATGAAATAAACATTTAATAAAAATCAAATAACAATTTAAATGTGGTTGATAGGAAATTCAATTTTAAACACTCCACTAGAATACAGTTATTGAATGCTAGCCTCTTCTAAAATACACCTAGACTGCTGACAAAAGTTGCACCAATTCAAATCAACGAGATAATGATCACGAACAATCATGTTTTCCATCCAACCCCTTCTCACATTGTCTTGCATTTTTGCATACCGTTAAAAAGAAAAAAGTGATGAAATGTACATACTATCTATTGATTTCATCTTTGATATAAATGTAAACATCTAATGGATAATATTAAGCCCAAAGGATAAATATTATAAACCCAAGACAAAAAATGCCTAAGATAAATATTATGAACACTAAAATAAACATCCCGGACGATGATTTACCATCATTGATTTTCATACTGAGACGATGTTTGTCACAATGTGACGTTGGACCATGGTTGATTTTCATATTGAGACAATTTTTTGCACATTGTGACATTGGAGCAACGTTGACCATTGATGACCATGATTGTAAACCCAAGTGATTCATATTAAACCCTAGGATTAATATTATAAATGTTATCAATAATATTATACCCTAGGAATTTCAACCAAATAAAACTAAGTGATTGATATTATAAACTGAAGGGAATAATAAACCAAATGGTTTAGTTCTAAAACCCAAAGGTGTTATAAACCCAATGGAATAATAATAAACCCAAGGAAATAATAAACTTAAGGGATAAATATTAAACTTAATGGATAAATATTGTAAATCCAAGAAGTATATACCATGAGATAAATATTATAAAATGTAAGATAGATATTTTTCACAATGCGATGTTGGAAGATGGTTGACCATGATTTATTTTCATATTGAGACAATGGTGGCATTGGACAATGGCTGAACATCGTTGACCATGGTTGATCTTGATATTGATACAATCTTTGTCACAATGTGATATTGGCCCATGTTTAACCACACATGACCATTGTTGTGACAGCATGATGTTGGACCAAGATATAGTATTTGTCACAATATTACCAAGGTTGACTATGGTTGACTAGGATTGAATGAAAAGGTATTATAAGCTAAGGAATAATATTATACCCAAGGGATTAATCTTATAAATTCAAGGTATATAAAACTTAAAGGGATTAATATTATAAACCCAAGGTAATAATACTCCCAAGGGAGTTATAAGCCCAAGGGAATAATATTAATATCAAGGGATAAATATTATAATCCCAAGGAATATAAACCCTAACATAAATATTATAAACCCTAACATAAATATTTGTCACAATTCGTTGTTGGAATATGGTTGACCTTGATTGTTTTTCATACTGAGACAAATAAACCCTAAAGTAAACACGGTTGACCATGATTTACCGTCATTGGTTTTCACAGTGAGACGATGTTTTTCATAGTTTGATGTTGGACCATGGTCGACCATGGTTGATCATGGTTGATTCTGATACTGAGGCAATCTTTTGAACATTGTGACATTGGGCCATTATTGAACATGGATGACCATGATTGTAAACCCAAGAGATTTATATTAAACCCAAGGATTAATATTATAAATCATATGAATAATATATACCCTAGGTATATGAACCCTTAGATTAATTTACTCAAAGAATTCATATCATAAAACCAATGTAATAATAAACTGATTTAATACTAAAAGCCCAAGGGATTAATATTATAGACTTAAGATATATAAACCTAAGAAAAATATTATAAACCCTAAAATAAAAATGGCTAACAATGGTTTACCATGGTTGATTTTCATATTGAGACAAACTTGTCACAATCTGACTTTGGACCATTGTTGTTTTCATATTGAGACAATATTTTCCATAATGTGACATTAGACTGTGGTTGACAATGGTTATGGACAACTCACAATGGTTGAGGACAACTCACAATTTTTTACCAATGTTGACCATGGTTTACAATGGTTGACCATAGTTGATTTTCATATTGAGATAATCTATGTCACAATGTTACAGTAGACCATGGTTGACCATGATTATAAACCCAAAGAATTTATATTAAACCAAAGGATTAATATTACAAACTTGATGAATAATCTTATAGCCTAGGAATATGAATTCTTAGATCAATAAATCGAAGGGATTGATATTATAAACCCAAGAGAATAATAAACCGAAGGGTTTAATACTAAAACCCTAAGAGATTATAAACCCAAGGTATATAAACCTTAAGATAAATATTATAAACCCTAAAATAAACAAGTTGAATATGGTTTACCATGCTTGATTTTCATATTGAGACCATCTTTGTCATAATGCAATGTTAGACAACGGTTGATTTTTAATTGAGACAATCCTTGTCACAATGTGAGATTGGACCATGGTTGACCATGATTGAAAATGGTAGATGACGGTTGACAATGGTTGATTTTTGTATTAAAACAATATTTATGACAATGTAATATTGGAAAATTGTTTACCATGGTTGAACATGATTATAAACCCAATGGTAATATTAAACCCAAGGATTAATATTGTAAACCCTATGAATAATATTATATCCTAGGTATATGAAGTCTTAGATTAATAAACCCAAGAGATCGATATTATAAACCCAAGAGAATAATAAACCCAAAGACTTAATAATAAAATCCCAACAGATTATACACCCAAGGGAATAATATTGAACCCAAGCGATTAATATTATAAACTGAATATATAAACCCGAAAATAAATATTAAAACTCAATAATAAATATAGTTGATAATGCTTTATCATGGTTGATTTTCATTTTGAAACAAAAATTGTCACAATATAACATTAGACCATGATTCACTATAGTTGACTTTCATGTTCAATAACTTCATGTTCGATAACATTATACTCTAAACGTAAAATAATGGAGTTGTCTATAATGCGACTTTTTGGAGATTCCAGTGACGGAATCCGGCGGAGGAAATGAGGTTAAATCTTGAAATGAGGTTAAATCTTGATTTTTAAGCAGTTAAAATAGTTTTTTAACTGCATATTTGGATTCAGCGCCCTGAAAAACCCCTGGGAGCCATTGATTTGTGCAGAAACTAGCTATCAAACTTGGGATTCCAATGAATTACTGCCGGATTTTGACCGGAAAAATCCGCTGGAAAAGCTTTCAAAAAGTCACATTATAGACTACTGCTAAAATAATATCAACTTTAACGAGTTCCTAAGAACTATTACTTATTTTAATAAAAAAGTATACCGTGAAGTGTGGTGACTTGATGTCGGGCCAGTAATGATTCTTCGCTACTGCGCAGCTGCTTGTATGACATGACAAATACCAAAGATGATGTTAATACCAAGTGTCGAAATTACTACGATTAACAAATTAACGAGAAATTAAAAGCTCACACAGTAGGCTATGTTCATCCCCATAAATCCAATGGAAAAGAAAATAATTAACAATTGTTCTGCTCGGGTAGTAAAAGTTCTTAGAAAAAGTGGCATGTGCTTTTTACCTAAAATTTTGATGAAATATAAAATGAATAAAAGTTGTAACTATGATAGACTTATTAGTGTGCTTTGGGTGTGGGTTTTATTGCGTAATCTAGAGCGAGCTCTAATGAGATTGTCGAATTCAAGATCAATTATGTGGCATTGTGTTCCTTCAACTACTTTCTTTGATTTGAATAACAATATTTCAATTATTTTTCATATTATTTTTTTTAACTTATAATTTTGCATTATAAAAAGACTAATTATAAAAACACTCTTGTGTTCAACGGGGAGAAAGTTTCAATTTAATGTTTTTTTGTTTATTTATATGGATTTTAGCTTTTGATTTTTGGATGCTATAGGGTAATGAAAATTTTATTGGTTTAATGTTTAATTTGGATTGAACTGTAGAATTTTTGTTTTCAACTTTTAGTATTTTTAAAAGTCTTAAAAAGGTTTGTTTGCAATATATCACATGTAAGATGTATTTGGGTCACATATCATATTACTTCAAATGTTGGTTTGTGGTGAAATATCAGTTTGCAACTTTTATTAGCTTGACACACATCAAATTTGTTAAAACATTATAGCATCATGATATAATGCATATCACACCTAAAATTCTCTTGGCCATCAAAATTTGACAGCTTAATTTCCTTTTGTCATGTGATATCACATTACATCAAAGATTCCATACATTTATAGACATATAATTTTTCTTCATTGTCGGATAGTGCACATAATGTTTATTGAATCTAAAATATTGTTAGGTGAGAGATAGCGCATTGCTCTAAACTTTCTTTTGTAACAGTATTTTGCATCATAAAAACATGCATTTATACACCACCCACCAACTTTTTAAGAACTATCCATGCAAGAGATCATAATTTGACAAGGATGTGTTCCTAAAGTTCCTATGATTGACATAGTGCGTCACAACATATTTCTTTAAGGAAAAAATAGTATCTGTATGACATAGTGTGCTTACCCAAAATTTCCTATACTGTGAAGAAGATGAAAGTTATAAAATAAATTATGTAGAGTAGTTTTAAGAATGAGAGGAAACTATAAACGCATAACCCAAAAGCATTGTTATAGCTTCAAGTACCAATTACCAAAACACGCGAAGGAGCATTTTATACAATCAGTTTGTCACATGTAACAAACTTGCAAAGAGTCTAATAAGAGCCATCGTATAATTTTGAAAATTATTGTATTGAGTTATTAATTTATGTATATTTTAGTGGTATAACCTTTTGGGGTTTATTTTTCTCTTACCTCATAAATATTGATGGTCAATTCGGTAGTATTTTGTTGTAAAATCTCACCTAAATAAATTTTCACCCCCCTTATCATGTAATACCATAAAAATTTCATGCTTGGTTGAACATGTTTGTGTGTCAAATATTAGTTATTATTTACTAAAAGTAACTATGGTTCAATATTACCATGAATTTGGTTGGGTACAAAACATGATGGTTAAGTATTGTCGGTTGTAGGTTAAATTTGGTTATGAATGGTTTTTTGTGCATGATTATTGTTGGGTATTGTTGATGATGGTTGATATATTACAACATGTTTATAGAATTGTTGATGGTTGACAATTATGGACAACAAGTATGGTTGATCTATCACAATTCTTAAAGCTTAATAATAGTTTATTATAGATTGAACAAGGTTATCTCTAGTTGATTGTGTTTAATCATAATGGATTATGGTTGTTAGTGTTTGGATATGTTAAAATATGACTTGACTTGTCAAAGAGTAACTATTGGAAACTAAAATTGACCATGGTTGAGAACGATCATTCAATTTAATTAAGTAGTTATATTTCTACATGACACATAAGATTTGAAGAAGTTTCCTTCTAAGGTATCACATCATTTTAATATATATTCTTTCATGAAATTTTCAATCATGATGAAGTTCTTTCTGTGTGAAAAATCATATTTTCATACACTTTCCTTAAACATGATATATATGTGTGTACAGGCACATTCTATAGTGCACTATGAAGAGGATGTGTAACTCCTTTTGTGCTTAACCTCTATATATATATATGCCAAAACTAAATATATAGATCTGATTAGTTCTAATTAAAAGCTATATAAAAAATTATTAATGTAATTCTCATTGTAATATTCCAAAGTATTATAATTATAAAGGAGATGGGTGAAAAAAAGTTCCACAATGAGTCCTAAATAAAATAAGTTTATTTCAATATGAAGTAACATAATTTCATATAAAGTTTTAGAGAGAGGCAAGTAATTAAAAATTAAAGATATGTTATATTTTAATTGTTGAGTGCGACGAATATTTATGATTCTTATACACTTTAAAAATGTTTTACTAGAAAGCTTGAAAATGAATATTCATGTAACAAATTTATTTTAATATCAATAATATATAGGAATGTTAATTTTATAATATGGCATCAACAATTTTAATTTAATTATCAATAGATATTAGGTTGATGGTATTGATTTAACATTCATAGATACACAAATCAAAGACTAAGATTTATTTCAAAAGTAGTTATGCAATTCATTAACTAAAAAAAATTGGTATAGGAACAAGTATCATATGAAATGAGTTATGGTTTTTTGGGCATGTGGTATTCATAAGCCACTATTGTAACAAAAAAATTAATTCATTAATAAGAAAAAGTGGCATATAAAATTTGCTCTGGTTTTTTTTGGCATGTGGTATTGATAATCCATGGTATTGTAAGAAATCCTGTTTAAAAATTAAGGAATATCCATGGTAAAGAGCGGCTAAAACTCCATAATTGATCTTCTTGATACATGTTTTTTTTTGTTGGCTTAACCCAAGGGGCTTGAAAATTGAATCTCATAGTTTACTTAATATTTCATAACAAAGAAATCAAGATAATTACCGTCCATGTTTCCTATTTAAAACTTAAGGAATATCCATGGTAAAGAGGCACTAAACCTCCATAATTGATCTTCTTGATACATGTTTTTTTTTTTTGCTTAACCCAAGGGGACCTGAAAATTGAATCTGATAGTTTACTTAACAGTTAATGACAAAGACATTTGGAGAATTTCCCTCCATGTTTTTTTTAAATGTATTTATGTTCAACTTTTATATTAAATTTGTCCATGGGGTGTTGGATAGACGGTCATCCTCTGCATGTTAAGATAGTCATAGATGTTACATTATTATTTGTTCAATTACCCACTATATTAGGGTGTTATTCTTGGACATGGCCATTATGTAACCTCACCGTTGCCTAACTTACAAAAAAAATTATTTTAAATCATTTTGTCATGAATATTAATAATTAGTTTTCTATAAATAAGGACATACTTTAGTTTTTTTTTAGAATTTTTAGAGGATTGATGAAATAAGTTTTGGGATATTTATTATGGATTATCTAAATTTACTAGTCATTTCATTTATATCATTGCACTAGTTTATATTTAATAGTAACTAGTCTACCCATATAAATTAAATCACCACTACTTGATCTAGAGATTCTTGAGCTATAAAAAAATATTTGTTAAAATATGTAACAGACCCGATTTTTTCACAATATTTTTTTTTTCAGAATATTGAAATTTTCCCTTTTCCGTGGATTCACCTCTGTCTAGTTATATTCCATAAGAATAAGGATTTGAACATTTAAATATAACTTTCATGATGATCTTGAAGCCATACTTTCTCCCAAGTTCCTCTAATGTACATATTCGACTACAATATATATTGGTTGTCACTTTTATCCATTTAAAACCTCCCTTCTATCGATTCAATATATTGCTTATAATTGATGAGACTATTGTAAAAAGAGTATATTTATATTTTACTCGGGATGGATTTAACAGCATAGTTTAGCAAAAATATTCCCTTCATGAGCTTAAAGTATTGTCACGATGTCAACGACAATATGAAAGAGGTGTTCTCTTAACTCCAACCTCCCGGTTTTATTCTATTCATGAATGTAACGGGGAAATAATACCTAATGTCCCATTAGGTTTATTAATAGACAATATACTCTATATTCTAACACCTTACGCTAAGTCAAAATCGATCTATCCAAACATATTTTGGAATACCCACGGTACTGTAGTATTGAATTTATCAAAGAACTCATGTAGTAGCTTCAACTGGAAATTTGGAGGTTTCTTTGTACTGATACCGTGTTAATGTAAATATGTATATAAGTTACCACGTTAATTTCCATCTTGCCTTCGTAAATGTTTCTAGGCCTGCTTTACCCATATTGAGGTATGGTATTCAATTTCCTGCATGCTCTATTAGTGATGTCTATCAACCATATTTTTGTTTTGGTTTTGGAAAGGTTTACTCCACCATTTCCACAAACTTCCCCTTCACATGGGCACATGCGACTTATTTGGCAACATTTAATGGTTGAGATGCTCATCATGACAATCAACGACGGAGCTCAATTTACCTCAACCCTAATCTTCTTTCGCTATGGTAGTTGGGTATTATGCCAAAATTGTTGTCGTCTTCCACACCTAGTGGCTTCACTATGATGTTTCAATAGGATTTGGTGGTGCTTGGAATCTTTGTAGTCTACCAAAATTCATTGCAATGATTTGGTTGGGTGTTCCTCACGTTCGGCATTACCTCACACGTCTAGGTAACCGCTCTTGGTTTCCTGCAACTGTATACTAAATCTTCCGAAGTATTTATCGTTTTTCCTTAAGGGTTTATACCATCATGATAACCCTTCTTGTATTCTAGTGTTTTCCTATCCATAGGTGAGGTGTATAACGTCTCTTGTACAGTTATTTAGAGTTGAGTTTGATTCGTATCACACACTCTCTAGGTAAAAGGTGGTTGGAATATGCACAACAGAAACAAAACAATTATACACAGCAGAAATCATGAGACAGCAAGTTTAACGTGGTTCACCCAACCAACCTGGCCTACATCCACCAAACAGAGGCATAGGTAATCTTATTATTCAACAGTAGATTACAACAATTTAATTCCTCACATACTCTCAGCTCAAACAACCTCTAAGGGCTTACATTTTATAGCTGGGAGTAGAAAACTGAATCATAAATTCTCTCAGGACAAATATCTGAAGCAATAACTCTTCCTCTGAAGCTAACTTATCAAAAAATCCTATTGTTACCACATTCATGAGATTTTTCCCTAATTTAATTAACAAAAAAATCTCAACAAAAGTTACGTCCCTCTTTATCGATTTCATCTGATACATTGGTTTCTTCTTTAATTATCCAACAAGAATAATGTGATTTCGGTAAACGGGAGAGTTGTAATATAGATTCTCTCTACTTTCATACAGCCAATGAAGGAAACAAGGATTTCACTGCAAATCCTACATGATAAAAATATTTCGGTGCATGATCGTTCTATTTCATCCACGGGTACAATAATGTTGTCCATGCTAGTAATAAGCCTATCTTACAAGGTGAAATGGTTTTTTTTCCTTTCTTTGTGGTTTACTTTATATCTTATATATATTTTTCTTTTTGTGCTATGGTAGAGTATGAGGACCTGGTCTCCTGGATTTCTTGTTCCTAAACCGATAAGATGGATTCCCTCTTGGGGTTTAATGGTTTTTTTTCTTTTCCTCTTCAATGATTTGCATTGTTAGCTGCGTCTAACTCATCCCCTGTCTCATAAGATTTTCACGTAAGTATTTCTCCTTCCGGTCATGCCTTAGATTAGCGAACCCCCTCCAGCCCTTTTGGATACCTGTGCTCACCCTCACCGTTTCCTCTTATTTCAGGTTGGTCAACTTGCTTATTTTAACAGAGGTCATTGTACCTGTTTGTTAATGGAGAATTATATATATCTACCATACGTTATAGTCCTATTAAGAGTTAAATATTTTATTCTCAAGAAATTTTATGTTCTGGGACTTTTCTCTTTGTCTAATTCTTTTTTTTTCAATTCGTAACCCTCAGCTGGTGGGGAAGCGTACTTAATTTGTTATGTGTAAAGGAATGCCAAATTCTATATAGTAGAAAAAGGATTTTTCTGGGTCTTTGGATGCTGGCAAAGTTTACTCTGTCAGTGATTATAATTGATTAATTTTAGTCCATTTCGATTACTTGTAATTTGTAATTGTGGTGAAATGTTTTAATTGAAAGGTTACCTTACTTTTGTGCACATATATTTTTTTCATTTTTTATATAGCTTGATTCTATCATTTCTCTACTACATATCTATGTTTTCCAATACCCAGATTACAATGAATTCACTTGTTGGAAGTTTTTACGTTTAGTAAGGATCTATTTGTGAGTTTCCAATGAATGTCTCACTATCAATGATGCGGTATACCCTTCTTTCCTTCTTTTTTTTTTCCCCTCTTTTCTATCACAAATTGGTTCATAATTCTATTTCTGATGTGTGGTAGGAGGTGAATTCACTATTCCTGCATAATATTCTTTTAAGTTTGTAGATTTAATAATATTATGGCATGGTATAACATCTATATATATTCTCCCATATGGCTTCCCATGATATCATCTTTTGAAGGTTAAAGAAACATCTGTAGAAAATGACTTGTATTTTGACATTGAGATGATGCACCTAATGGCAAGCTAGGGGAGTGAATTTCCCCTTCATCCAGATGAAATTTTCTGTTAATATAATTTGAATTGGGAGAGGGGTTTTGTAATGATTTTTCAAGAGGAAGCAGGATGTAGGTAATAAAATGCTAATCCCCAGTTATAATATTTCTATGGGAAGGACTTGAATTACCCCTATATATTTTTTAGTCATTGATAACATCTATATATACAGAACCAATAGATTGTATTTATTATATTATAACTTTGTAACTAATTATGTTGAAAATTGAATATTTTTAATCCATCTAAGATAACTAAAAGTAATAAGAATTATAACTAAAAATATCAGGATAGTTAGATGCATAGGAGTTAGTTAAGTTAAAATTGGTTTAATGTGGTAAAAACACATTTTCTAATTAGGAATTATGTACATTAATATAAATGTCCACCTACCTCTTCTTCTATCTCAATGACTACCTATCTTCTTGCAAATTTTTCTATGATTTTTGGGTCCCAAAATTTTAGGGTCATATTGAGGCCATAAAAAATGTTTTCTAGAAATTTGAGGGGCCAAGGATTTCCATGGAGTGCCATAGCCCCATTAAAAATTTGGATCCCTTAGATATCTCGATTCAAAAATATATCATTTATCCCAAATAATATGTTATGCAAATGTTGCATCCCTGGGAATTTCATCTACCAACTAACCATGTAGAAGCCCATAAACCTTTTGGAAATTCATAGTGTATGGTTAGGTTTTAGAACCTCTAGGGTTATTTATTTATCATGAAATTCCGTTCTTCTAGTCCCTTGTCATAAATTTTGTGAATACACACAGTTGTTGTCTCTCTTTGTTTAGTGACAACTACCACCATTATAGGTAGTTTGTGTTTTATAGTATTATGTTAGTTCATTTATCCATAGTTGTCTAGTTTCCACCATATTATTCTAATATTTGATATATTTTATATGTTTGTTCCATTTCATTCTATAAATTTCATTTCATTCATTTTACAACTTGGATCAGTGGTATTAGAGAATTCTACTCAATGTTGTTTCTAACCGCATGTCCCTAATGATTTTAGGGTACAAAGAGTTGGGTTTTGATATAGTTTTAGTTGGGGAACAATCACTCTCACAAACCAACGTAACCTCCCATGGTCGAATAAAAGAGATATCAGACAGAAATATATCCAATATATCCTATCTAATTGCTTATCAAGGAAGCACTTGTGATACATAAGACTAACAATATTTGTTGAGGCATCTTCAGAAGATAGAAATTTTTTATGTGCGACACTCTTAAAGGTACAAGTTAAATTTTATATACCATTCTTCAAAATCCAAATAGATCTAGGAGCATTGGAGAAATGGTTAAATAGATTAGAGGGCTATTACTATGTCAAAAATGTTTTAGACAATGAGGAGATCACCATCATGCAATTAAAAGTTGTTCCCCATGTGAAATATTGGTGGGAAGGCTATCAGCAGAAACACAATGAAGATAAGCCTATGAAGTTCAGTGTATGGTAAATTTCAATTTTTTTTTTTTTTTTCATAAGGAGGAATTCTACCCTACAGGAAACTATGATGACTACTACACGAGATGCACAACTTTGCAATAGGAGAGAGGCCACACAATGTAAAAGAAAAACAATGTTTCCTGTACCTTGCACTCAGAGTTGGGCATTGAAGAATTTGAGTGACACATAGTCCTCAAGTACTTTAGTTGCATACATAGGTACATAATAACATAGATTTATTTCCTATGCTTTTCCTTAGTAGGAGAAACTTATCAATATGCTCACAAAATTAATTTGCAATTGAAGTAGCAAAATAAGATGGAGCTTGTGTCTACAAATATTCCATATTAGAATACTATAAAAGGTGTCCCTAAATCACATAATAATGGAAAAATGTAGGAGATCCAACATCAATACAACCATACCAAGTTGGAGGTGAAAAAGGTTAACGAGAAGTAAAAATAGTAGAGTAGAAAGTGGTGTGAGTTCTGAACAATAATTTAGCTCAACACCTTTGAATGTTGGTGAAAGAAAGTGTTGTTAGTAGAGCTTAGAGAGAAGGAAGTAGACTATGTTTTTTTATGATTTAGAATAGGATAAGGGAATGTGGATAATTAATACAAAATATAGTTTTACCAACATTACAACAAAAACCAATGAGAAGATTCAAAGGATATTGAAGAGTGAAATCACATCTTCCATTCACAAATGTTGGTGAAGGGGTTCCAATCCATTTCATCATAAATAGCGAGAGAGAAAATAACTTTATATTAGCCAAGTTCATCAAGAGATTAAATTTTTAGACATTACCATAGCCCAAACCATATTCCGTTAGTTAGTTGAGCCATGAACAAGGTATCCGACAACATCAAACCCTTTAAAGGTGAGGTACTGTGCAATGTTTTCCAAATTCAAGTTTGTAATGTTATTTGCGTAAAAAATTATATTTGGAAACATCATTATATCTATGAGTCTCATCTTCTTAGTATCATTACTACTCTCGAAGGTAAACTCTATAGGATACTAGAGATGGTTCCAAATAATAAAAATTCATTGATCTTGACAAAGTAGTCCCAAAAGGTAATCTCTCTAACTGTAACCTTTTCACTCTTAAATATTTGGTAATATGGTGAAATGAAGGACACTTAAACTACCAAAAACTTCATACAAGTCCTCTTTACATGATAGAATCAAGTGCATAATAATGTAGAAGCATATGGAGACATCATCACTTTAGTTGTGGGGATGCCTCTAAATTCTCAGGTTAGACACAATTGAATTAATACTCAATAATCCTCTACCTAATGTAATAATATGTAGGAGTTATCTCTTGGAGAATGAATAAATAAATTTTAAACTCATGTGCTCATACAAAAGGGCCACATTTGACTGAGCTCATCACCTTGTAGTAGTCTAATTATATTTGTGCATAAGAATGGGATATAGAGACTCTATATTTCTTATAGATCTATAAAGAAAATCACTATAAAGAACAAGTACCAAATCCATAATAATGATGATATTCATCACCGGTTAAGGGTTCAAGTTTCTGTAGAAAGATTGATCTAAATTTAGGCTACCACTAGGTTCAATTAAACAAACTAATTTATGGAAAAAAATATTCAAATCTAAAGAAGGGACTTTCAAGTTTGGTCATGCGTTTTGGTTTGAATAATACTTGAAAAAAATTAAATAATGTGATGAATTATATATTATGGAAATTCACACAATATTTTTTTGTTATATATTTGGATGACATCCTCATCTATAGCATAACCTATGCAAAAAATTTACAACACATTCAATACGAATTTAGCACCCTACGACAACAAAAATTGTATTATAATGTAAACAAATTTTCTTTTTTCATGAACATAATTCAATATTTGGGATATTTTGTGGATCAAAATTGGGTGCATGTGTCCTATCCAAGGTCCAAGTCATTTGGGATTAGCTAGCCCCAACGACTCTAACATAGTTCCATATATTCTTAGTTCCTACTAAATTCTACCAAGGGTTCATGTTAAGGTTCTCTTATACCACATGGCCCTTAATTCAAGTGGCCAAGGGTGGAGTAAAAGAAAAAATTTCTTCGTCCATGTCACAACAAAAAGATTTGAAGATATGAAATCCTACATTTAATTTTCACTAATCCTCACCCTCGAAAACTTGCAAAAACCATTTAAGATTGAGACAAATGCCTCTAACTATGTTATCGGTGTTGTCCTCACTCAGAAAGTACATCCAATGACCTATCATAACGAAACATTGTTTGAAATATTCTCTAGATACTTGACTTATGACAAGGAGATGTACTCCATTGTGTAGGCCTCTCAGAAATTGAAGAATTATATTCTAGGCAAGGATACGATCATCCACACTAATCACATGCCTCTCCAATTGATAAAATCATAGATAATTTTCCAGAATGACTACCATAAAAGATGATCCTCATACCTACAAAAATTCTATTTAAATATCAATTACAAGAAGGATAACACCACTCTTGTCATATACTGCCTCAATTAACCTCTAGTTGTGACACTTGTAACATCCTCGTGTCTTACCCCTTCTTATTATAATGTAACTATAATGTTAACATGGAAGGACCATGAATATATGGACATATTATTAAACATATAATAAATATTATTTCTTAACTAAGACAATCAAAGGTTAAACAATGTGACAGATCATTTCCCAATGAAAATTTCTTTCTCACTTACCTTACCAAAATAATGTTTAATAAATATAGCCTATTTTCCCACTTGTCATGCATGAAAATCCATGACCTATATGAGGTGAATAAATGTTGAGATTTCCTATACACTCAATGGGTGATTTTTCTTACATGTGTTATGTGGCATGACAAAAAATTAAGTGGATAGAGCTCATTAATGAGCGTTACAAATAAAATGAGTGAAATGTTGTCATCAACTAAAGTGGGACGAGGTGGTGTAAAACACTGAACCACCTCATGATAGTTTACGAGACATGATTGGATTGGCCATTACAAAGGGGAATCCAATTCTGATTCCTTGTCTCTCACTCTTAGATCACGAAACGGGGGAACTAAAGAGTCAATTCAAGCTCTAGCAGCAAGAGTGATAGAAAGAAAAGAGCTAAAGGATGCACTGGATGCTTGGAGACTAAGAGTAGTTGACCTTTGCTGGATCTCATATCCTTGACATCTATTTCCTTTCTATGGAACTAATGACATAATATTTTTGACATGATTAATCTTCCATGTGGTTGTATGTTATAATCATTAAGTTCTTTTCTATGCTTGAGTGACCTTTGTGAACTTCAACGACTGAGTGGACCATTAAGTGTTATACTTTGAGCTCATGAAGCACTAGTTCAATGGAATCCATTTCCTAAAAATCATGTTTAACCTATTGGTGCAAATCACTTCCTTATGAAAGTATTTTCCTTAGAACCTAAATCCAGCTCAGGGGTGTTCAACTAAAAAAAAGGTTGTAATGTAGCTAGTCTATAGTTGGGAGGAGAGTGGAAGTCCCTCCTTTATTTCCAGCTAAATCAATATACACATAAAAGTAATCTTGGTTATGCATGTTACACTATAGCCTATAATATTCCTTATTATGCTTATTGTCAATGATTAATCCAATATTCTTTATGTATGAATTGTTTTATTTAGTATTTAATCATGGTCGACCAACTAACTTGTATATCTATGGTGATTAAAGTTGTTTGAGTTATGTGGATACACAATTTTTAGTCATTTTTGGGTTTACTCATTAGAGTATTTTTTAGGTTTGAAATGGGCATCTCAAGGAAAATAAAAAAATAATAGTTAAAATAATAACAAAAAGTTATGATTTTTTAAAGTAAAAGAAAGGAACTACTATTATATTGTATTTTTGGCGTATCTCCTTGAAGGTTTACTCAAATGTCAAGTGTATAAAATCATTGGATGCATAATTAAATCCCACAATGAAAAAGTACCCACTCTTCCTACTTTTATGTACGCCCACATCAAAGAAAATGAAAATACATAAAAAAAGGATGTCAAAAACATTTCTTTTAGTGTATTTACATCTTTTTGACATTGGTTTACTCAGAAGTTTATAGAGTGGGTATTTGTTGGATGCAAATCTTAATTTTTCATCCAATGGGTGTCTACACTTTAAATTTCAGTAATCCTATGAGGATACAAGTTGAACATATAATTTAAAAAAAAAAAAACAATTTTCTTATTATCCCTCCAAAATATTCTCCTTTAGGGATGAAATCATCATCTTGAATTGTATTGATTGTTTTAAAGTTACATTTTTTTAGTACATTTTTTGTTTTGACGTATGTTTTTAACCTCAAAATTTTGCTAATGGATAGGTCCCCAATTCGTGATTTGATCTCACTTAGGACTAACTATGATTTCATAAATTTTATTTATATTTATATTTTCTAAGCTTGGGAAACTCACTACCATAACCACGATGGTAAGTTTTCTTATTAAGAGATTAATGTACATGTTGTGTGTGTAGATTATATCTATATTTGGAAGGTTGTTTAAATCTTTGTTTAATCATAGTGAGTGCTTGCTTTTTATTCCTTCATGTTCATTATCAACTTATGGTTCTATGTGTTACTATTATTGTCATGAATTACATATATACATATGTGAATATTGGTTTCATAATACTCTTTAGCTATACTATTATGATACATGACTCTATAATATAACATGTTATGAATACCATGGTTGATTTCCTAGCTAAAGGTTACAAACTCTCTCTTGAGAAGAGAAAGTAATCAAGTGCTATGTGATGCTAAAACTATTGATATACATTTATTTGATTGTTTTTCAAGGTCAAGTGAGCATTTTATAGTTATGTACATCTGTGTGATATTGTGATGTCCATGGATTGATAGAGGAAGCATTTTATGTGAAGTCCGTGATAAATATGTTAAATAGAAATATCTCTTATTTTTATTAAATTTTTTATATATGAAAGGTATGCTGATGGTATTATACTTGTTGCAGTCATCGTGAAGTCCCTAGGAGGGATAAATGTTCATATATACTTTTCATTCATTGAAATTTGGTTCTCTAAAAAAGGAGTTTTCATTAGGAAACCTTGGTCTAAATCCTTGAAGTTTCCTTCTGCATGTTTGGAGAAAAAATGTGTTTTGGATCTAGGTCCATATACCTTTTCAATTGGAAGATGTGTGCAAGTGCAGAGTAGTTGGGTAGATATATAATATAATGTATTCAATATAGATGTGTCTTTAAAATTTTGACATATCTCACCTCTTGATATACAAAATGGCTAGATATACTTAAGTCTATTGGATATACAAAATAGTCACATACTTAAAGAACTAGCCAATGTATCAAGAGGTTTTGGCATCTGACAAGCCATTGCACACATAATATTCAAAGGGGCCTAGGTGTAAAAGAATCTAACTTTGGAGAGAGAGTGGAATTATTCAAGGTATACCCCACATAGGCGAATAAATATGCAAGGGAAAACATGTGTCTAATTGGATTTTGGACTAAGCATAGAATGTTTAAGTGGGATCCACATGATTTTGTTTTCGGTTTGAGGCCAGATTCCCTAATAAGAAAAAATGAATCTAGGACATCCAGGGGTAAGGATATTGTGCCAATTTTGAAACCCAAAATGTGGGGTATGGGAAGATACCTTTGAATTGACAAAAGTGATCTGGGTTTCCTAACGGTATGCTAAGGTGAAAAATCAGGTGCACTGAGGTATCCCCTAAAATTAGATAAACTTAAATATTTGAATTATCTGAAGGGGATGGACCTAATGGTGCCCATGAGTTAATATGAGGTGGATGGAATTGAAGATGCATAGTTATGTCCATGTGGATGCCAGATATGTGTGGCAGGTGATGTGGCAATATTCACGGTCTTGTGGCAATTCCATATGGGCCATACTTGTGTGTTATGGGGTATAACCTTTATGACATGTAGTCGTGTCATGTTGATGTCAAAACACTATGTGGATGCCATGGTGTATTTTAATGCTAACATGGCATGGATACCACAATGGTAAAAATAACTGCGTGGATACTTGTAGGATCTATGGTAGGATTTATAAGGGAATTATTTCATTATTTGGGAGATCCAAGGGTGCTAAGAATAGTGAACAATGCAAAAATATTGTGCAGTTGTATTTTTCTCCAAGATTGGATTTAAAGGAAAGCAACATAAAAAAATTACGGGGATGGGATTTTTAGGGGTTGTGACTCTGAGTCCATGTATAATATTGAAGTGGCACCATGTGAATGGCTAAGTTTTGATTTAGCATAAATTTTAGTCTGGGAGTTAGATTGATGTAAAATTTATATCATTGGAAATTTCTTGATGAGGTGAGTACAATTGTGGTATTTATTTTTAGTTTTCAAAATGTTGGAAAAGAGGATTTTCGTAACCCCATATTCACCATACGTTGTAAGGGCCATGTTAGCTATAAAGTAATACCATCCAAAACATGTGGGAGTAGAAGGTGGTGGAATAATGCTAACTATAAATATTAACACTTTTGGGCATGAGACTCTAGGTGATAATAATTATACAAAAATGACTTTAATTTGTTGGAACTTAATAAATATTTAAGTATGGGGGATTATGCAGTGCATTATATTAGATATCATTTTGGGATTCAACTGCGTTAGGTAAGTCATTCACGCATGACCATTTCCATGAGAGGTAGTTGTAAGTGACTAATTTCTCATGATTTTTTGAATAGTTCACTTAGCACTCATTGCATCGGGTGATGCTCACAGGGGTGAAGAAGTGGGATTGAAACTAGTGAAATGTGGAGAACGAATCACATAGCATCAATCATCACTTCCGGGGCTTGCACCCGGTAACCAGGACTTCCCAGGAGGTCACCCATCCCAGAACTCCTCTGGCTCAAGCGCGCTTAACTGTGGAGTTTTTCCCCACAATCAAGCCCACTTAGCTTGCTACCCCATTTGCAAAACCTTAGCAAGTATTGTGCCTCATGAACCATTCAAGTAGAGATCCCTTGACTCTTTTTGAATTTAAGTATGGGGGATTACGCAGTGCATTATATTAGATATCATTTTGGGATTCAACTGCGTTAAGTAAGTCATTCAAACGTATGACCATTTCCATGAGAGGTAGTCGTAACTGACTAATTTCTCATGATTTTTGAATAGTTCACATAGCACTCATTGCATCGGGTGATGCTCACAGGGGTGAAGAAGTGGGATTGAAACTAGTGAAATGTGGAGAACGAATCACATAGCATCAATCATCACTTCCGGGGCTTGCACCCGGTAACCAGGACTTCCCAGGAGGTCACCCATCCCAGAACTCCTCTGGCTCAAGTGCGCTTAACTGTGGAGTTTTTCCCCACAATCAAGCCCACTTAGCTTGCTACCCCATTTGCAAAACCTTAGCAAGTATTGTGCCTCATGAACCATTCAAGTAGAGATCCCTTGACTCTTTTTGAATTTAAGTATGGGGGATTACGCAGTTTATTATATTAGATATCATTTTGGGATTCAACTGCGTTAGGTAAGTCATTCACGTATGACCATTTCCATGAGAGGTAGTCGTAAGTGACTAATTTCTCATGATATTTTGAATAGTTCACTTAGCACTCATTGCATCGGGTGATGCTCACAGGGGTGAAGAAGTGCGATTGAAACTAGTGAAATGTGGAGAACGAATCACATAGCATCAATCATCACTTCCGGGGCTTGCACCCGGTAACCAGGACTTCCTAGGAGGTCACCCATCCCAGATCTCCTCTGGCTCAAGCGCGCTTAAATGTGGAGTTTTTCCCCACAATCAAGCCCACTTAGCTTGCTACCCCATTTGCAAAACCTTAGCAAGTATTGTGCCTCATGAACCATTCAAGTAGAGATCCCTTGACTCTTTTTGAATTTAAGTATGGGGGATTACGCAGTGCATTATATTAGATATCATTTTTCGGATTCAACTGCGTTAAGTAAGTCATTCAAACGTATGACCATTTCCATGAGAGGTAGTCGTAACTGACTAATTTCTCATGATTTTTGAATAGTTCACTTAGCACTCATTGCATCGGGTGATGCTCACAGGGGTGAAGAAGTGGGATTGAAACTAGTGAAATGTGGAGAACGAATCACATAGCATCAATCATCACTTCCGGGGCTTGCACCCGGTAACCAGGACTTCCCAGGAGGTCACCCATCCCAGAACTCCTCTGGCTCAAGCGCGCTTGACTGTTGAGTTTTTCCCCACAATCAAGCCCACTTAGCTTGCTACCCCATCTGCAAAACCTTAGCAAGTATTGTGCCTCATGAACCATTCAAGTAGAGATCCCTTGACTCTTTTTGAATTTAAGTATGGGGGATTACGCAGTGCATTATATTAGATACATTTTGGGATTCAACTACGTTAAGTAGGTCATTCAAACGTATGACCATTTCCATGAGAGGTAGTCGTAACTGACTAATTTCTCATGATTTTTGAATAGTTCACTTAGCACTCATTGCATCGGGTGATGCTCACAAGGGTGAAGAAGTGGGATTGAAACTAGTGAAAATGTGGAGAACAAATCACATAGCATCAATCATCACTTCTAGGGCGGCTTGCACCCGGTAACCACGACTTCCCAGGAGGTCACCCATCCCAGATCTCCTCTGGCTCAAGCGCGCTTAACTGTGATTATTGATGCTATGTGATTCGTTCTCCACATTTCACTAGTTTCAATCCCACTTCTTCACCCCTGTGAGCATCACCTGATGGAATGAGTGCTAAGTGAACTATTCAAACATCATGAGAAATTAGTCAGTTACGACTACCTCTCATGGAAATGGTTATACATGAATGACTTACCTAACGCAGTTGAATCCCAAAATGATATCTAATATAATGCACTGCGTAAACCCCCATACTTAAAGATTGAGAGAATTCTTATTCCATTAATAGTTGTTTTCTAATTCAATGTAAGAGGGATATTTGTAATTTTTTCAATGCTTAATATGGATTTGATATGTAATATTTAAAAAAAAAAAATTAATAATAAAATATAATTAAATATAAATGCATGGGGCATCTTTTAACATTTTAATGTGGATAACATGAATTATAAATAAAATATTTCAATGTCAACTACATATGTATTATGCCAGCCTATCTAAAAATCACTAAGAGGGATCAAATATCTTTTCACTCTAAAAGATGTTTGCATCTCAAGAGATTTGATCCCTCCCTATGCTTCGTAGATAAAAAATTAAGATAGATTTAAATTAGCATTAATATTAGTGATATTTAATGTTAAACTATTAATAACAATAACCATTATTCTGATTAGATATCATTTTGGGATTCAACTGCATTAGGTAAGTCATTCACGTATGACCATTTCCATGAGAGGAAGTCGTAACTGACTAATTTCTCATGATGTTTGAATAGTTCACTTAGCACTCATTGCATCAGGTGATGCTCACAGGGGTGAAGAAGTGGGATTGAAACTAGTGAAATGTGGAGAACGAATCACATAGCATCAATCATCACTTACGGGGCTTGCACCTGGTAACCAGGACTTCCTAAGAGGTCACCCATCCCAGATCTCCTCTGGCTCAAGCGCGCTTAACTGTGAAGTTTTTCCCCACAATCAAGCCCACTTAGCTTGCTACCCCATTTGCAAAACCTTACCAAGTATTGTGCCTCATGAACCATACAAGTAGAGATCCCTTGACTCTTTTTGAATTTAAGTATGGGGGTTTACGCAGTGCATTATATTAGATATCATTTTGGGATTCAACTGCGTTAGGTAAGTCATTCACGTATGACCATTTCCATGAGAGGTAGTCGTAACTAACTAATTTCTCATGATGTTTGAATAGTTCACTTAGCACTCATTGCATCAGGTGATGCTCACAGGGGTGAAGAAGTGGGATTGAAACTAGTGAAATATGGAGAACGAATCACATAGCATCAACCATCACTTCCGGGGCTTCCACCCGGTAACCAGGACTTCCCAGGAGGTCACCCATCCCAGATCTCCTCTGGCTCAAGCGCGCTTAACTGTGAAGTTTTTCCCCACAATCAAGCCCACTTAGCTTGCTACCCCATTTGCAAAACCTTAGCAAGTATTGTGCCTCATGAACCATTCAAGTAGAGATCCCTTGACTCTTTTTGAATTTAAGTATGGGGGATTACGCAGTGCGTTATATTAGATATCATTTTGGGATTCAACTGCATTAGGTAAGTCATTCACGTATGACCATTTCCATGAGAGGTAGTCGTAAGTGACTAATTTTCCATGGGAGGTAGTCGTAAGTGACTAGAGGTAAGTGATCTCTACTTGAATGGTTCATGAGGCACAATACTTGCTAAGGTTTTGCAAATGGGGTAGCAAGCTAGGTGGGCTTGATTGTGGGGAAAAACTCCACAGTTAAGCGCGCTTGAGCCAGAGGAGTTCTGGGATGGGTGACCTCCTGGGAAGTCCTGGTTACCGGGTGCAAGCCCCAGAAGTGATGATTGATGCTATGTGATTCGTTCTCCACATTTCACTAGTTTCAATCCCACTTCTTCACCCCTGTGAGCATCACCCGATGCAATGAGTGCTAAGTGAACTATCAAAAAATCATGAGAAATTAGTCAGTTACGACTACCTCTCATGGAAATGGTCATACTTTGAATGACTTACTTAACGCAGTTGAATCCCAAAATGATATCTAATATAATGCACTGCGTAAATCCCCCATACTTAAATTCAAAAAGAGTCAAGGGATCTCTACTTGAATGGTTCATGAGGCACAATACTTGCTAAGGTTTTGCAAATGGGGTAGCAAGCTAAGTGGGCTTGATTGTGGGAAAAACTCCACAGTTAAGCGCGCTTGAGCCAGAGGAGTTCTGGGATGGGTGACCTCCTGGGAAGTCCTGGTTACCGGGTGCAAGCCCCGGAAGTGATGATTGATGCTATGTGATTCGTTCTCCACATTTCACTAGTTTCAATCCCACTTCTTCACCCCTGTGAGCATCACCCGATGCAATGAGTGCTAAGTGAACTATTCAAAAATCATGAGAAATTAGTCAGTTACGACTACCTCTCATGGAAATGGTCATACGTGAATGACTTACCTAACGCAGTTGAATCCCAAAATGATATCTAATATAATGCACTGCGTAAACCCCCATACTTAAATTCAAAAAGAGTCAAGGGATCTCTACTTGAATGGTTCATGAGGCACAATACTTGCTAAGGTTTTGCAAATGGGGTAGCAAGCTAAGTGGGCTTGATTGTGGGGAAAAACTCCACAGTTAAGCGTGCTTGAGCCAGAGGAGTTCTGGGATGGGTGACCTCCTGGGAAGTCCTGGTTACCGAGAGCAAGCCCCGGAAGTGATGATTGATGCTATGTGATTCGTTCTCCACATTTCACTAGTTTCAATCCCACTTCTTCACCCCTGTGAGCATCACCCGATGCAATGAGTGCTAAGTGAACTATTCAAAAAGTCATGAGAAATTAGTCACTTACGACTACCTCTCATGGAAATGGTCATACGTGAATGACTTACCTAATGCAGTTGAATCCCAAAATGATATTTAATAAATATTGATCATAGGAATACTTGTTCTAGACTTCTGCCACAATGATACACTCTTGCAATACATATGCCACTTTTACTTCCTTCAAGTTATTATTCTAGGCCTATCTAGGAGGCACATTATAGTTAGTTACGAGGGAATTTTTATATGGAGAATACAATAGCAATAATTCATAAGTATTTATACTGGCCAAATCTTTGACAATGATTCTAGGTATATACCTAATTTCACACATACTAAGCCGCTGCTAAACTACCCATCAAGAATAATGGGTTATACACTCTCGTACCTTCCTAAAAAAAACCCTGGTAGTTAATTTCCATGGATGAAATGTTAGGATTTCCATCCCACAATCATGCCAATGATTGTGTCTTTATAATCATTAATAGCTTCCTGAGGATGACTATTTTGGCACCATTCAAGAATAAAACCATAGTTGAAGGAACTAATAAGATCTACTTCGAGTCTATTTGGGTTCATTTTAGGTTACATTGGAGCATTTTTCATATAGGAATACTAGGTTCCTCGAAACCTTTTGCCCCAACCTATGTTCTCTTATGGATACAAAACTAACTAGATCGATTTCATTTTATCCATAGTTAGATGTAAAATCAGATGTGGTCAATAGGTCTATTATACATATCCTATATATGAACAACTTGAAGAATCCATGAACATAAGATGAAATCCTTCCATATGTGTAGAATAGATATAAAACAACCCTTCATAGCTCTATTAGAAATAATCATTTTTAGGTGTGCTTGGGCTTCCAACCATTAGCCCTAATGGATTAGCTATTACCATTGCATATACATGAAAACATTCCTCCCATGTTATTGTCAAGGAAGTTTGGGAATTCAAATTTATTGAATGGATCCAACACCATCAAAATAGGCCCATGACATCTTGTAGAAATCCATACAAGTAGAACTAGTGACATTACCAACATAGGGTTCCACATTAGTTTCAATTCAGTGATAAGGTGCGATTACATTATTAGAAATATCACCTCACAAATTACCATAATAATCTTTAAAGAAATTCATATGTGAATGAATTTGAATTATGACTTATCCCTTGGCTTGTAACTAATATTTAATGCGCAACTACTTCAACCATATTTTTCAGCACTGTTGTACACCTCAAAGGAAAAATTGAATCATGAATGTAATGAATAACCTTCCTTGGATCACCTCAAAGAAAAAAATGCAAAGGACACCAACCAACAAGACATAAAACTCTACCAGGTTGTTAAAGCATGACAACTTCTCCACCAAGGCAAGTAGCTCACTATGAGCCATATTTAACAATACTTTTCCCATTTGATGAGGGAACTTGATACCATAGAACAAAAATCTTCCCAAGGGAAAAGGACTAATCGAGGTGGATATTGATGGGCACCCACCTCTTCCATAGTCTCAATGGTTTTATATCTTCTTGATTGGTTTTCTATGACTTTTGGGTCCCAAACTTCCAGTGCCATTTTTTGTACCTAAATGATGTTTTTCTGAAATTCATGGGTCCAAATTTTTCCACGGAATACCATACCCATAGTAAAAAATTGTGGTCCTTAAATATTTATTTCCAACAAGCTATCTTGCACCCTAAAGACATATTGCATCCAAAAGTTGTGTTGTGGGGAAGCTGATGTAGTAACTAACCAACTTGTTGCTCTCAAACCTTTAGCAATTTCATATTATAAGGTTAGGTATCTCTATCTATATAGAACCTTATTTATATTAAAATTACTTTCTTCCAGACTCTATGCACATAGACACCATCTCTCTCTTCTTAGAGATAGCTACCACCATTATAGAGAATTTGTTTTCTAGATAAATTTTATTTCGTTTATTAATAGAATTTTTATTTAATGATATTATTGTAATCCATATTATATTTCTCTCTATGTTTTCCATTTACACTCTCTCATTTCATTTCATTCCCTATATAACCTAGATCAATGCTCTAGTTTCATTATAATTTGATAGTCATGATGTGTTCTATACATAGAGTGATCATATGACCAATATTATCCTCGATATTATCATCTATTGACCCATGAACTAACACTATATTGGTCCATTATACTTATTTAAAGAGAATAGGTGGTCATGGTTGATGATATATTGTGAGAAGCCTCCTATTTAATTTTTTTCTTTTGCATTAATTAAATTTCCTCAAGTGGGCATGTTGGCCTCGGTTGTGCACTATTTTCTTCTTTCAGTGTTTTAACAATGTAAAAATAAAAGTTTTATGATTTTTAATATGGTTATGTGAGTGTTTATTTTAAGTTTTCATCCCATATATAGTACAATATTTTCCTAAACATGGTATCAATGCCAATTTGAACAATTCCTCTCTTTGTTGATTGAGATCTTGAAAATACGTTGCCACATTTTTTAGATCTATTATTTTTGTTCTTCCATTATGTACATAACACAATTTTTAGTAATAAAATATTTTTATTTATTTGAAAATATGTTTATTTATCCAACATAACGATGTTTACATTAGATCTCGAGGTATGCAATCTAAATACAATAGTCTTGAAAAACAATTACAAAGCTATTTGTTTGTTTTTTGCTTTTTTTTTTTTATATTTTTCGTTTGATAATCATTTTAATCTACACATTATCTTTCCTTGAACTTCTTGTGATATTGTTAAGTAAGGAATAGAGCATAAATTATTTTGTTGACACATTTTTATGCATTCTATGTGATCATAGGAACTCAAAAATAGAGGGTAAACTTACATTTTTTTTGGTAAGATTACCAATATCTAACTCCATTTTTTTTTTAGTTTTTAATATTTCTACAAATTATTGTCTTTTTGCATGAGAAATATTTTTTGGTAAGCACACTCTTCATGGTAGAGCTCCGACAACAGACCTATCCTCCACTAATATTGTAATGTGTTTTGCAATAGATCACTTGGTTAAAAATTACTTTATTCGTAAGAGTCTTTCATCCAAACATTTTGAAAATGTTCATGAAAATTACTTGAAGTGTCATTGATGCTGATAAGGTATCTAAATAGGATAGTATGAATGATGAAGAAAATATATTAATAGGGATATCTATTTCCCATGATTTGCAATTTCAAATTCAAGGAATCAATGACTCCAATGAAGCCTTTGAAATGTTGAAAAATATATTTGTTGAACCTATTGTGATTAAATATCATCAACTTGAATATTATATCACGAATGTAAGTAATGTTTGTTTTTATTACATTCAGTATTCTTTATATAATTTCTAAATAGCTATAAATTTTCTTAAGAATTGTTAAGTCAATCTAAATGATGAAAATTTCCAATATATTATTCCTTCTGAATTTTTTTTTGACATATTATATTTATGTATCTACATTTCATCCCACTATAGAATCTTTGGGGGATAAATAGATAAAATGTGATTTTATATCATTTTGTGACTCTTTGATTATATAACAAAACAATATGACACAAATTTGAGTGATTTTCCTTCTAGGTACATATAGCAGGCTCCTAGTGGCATAGTGGAGATATAAAACCAAGTATCCAAAGAACCAAAAACCTTAGAACATTAATAATAAAACGATCGAAACCCTCTCAAACAACTTATACTCCACAAGAGAGACAAAGGACCAAAATCAATGAGTTAGAAGGTTCAAAGATATTACAATTATCTTGGGAAACATGATTTTCTAGAGTCTAAGTATTTCAAAAGGGTAAAGGCCTTGGAAGATGAAATGACTAAGCACAACATCAATATTGATTCTTTTTCTTACACTTTATGTCATGGATGTGCAATTTCTGCTATTGGCTTTTCTTTCAATTGAACATTTATTTCCCCTTTTGATGAGTGCCTTATTGGTTCTAGAGGATCCCTTAATATGGCTAAGGATAAAGCCATTTTTTATGTACTTAATGATTTTAACACCAAACAATTTTTTTTGGTGATGATAAATGTCATAATGTTATAGGATTTGCAATATTCAACTAGATAATAGTCATTTTAATAATGTATTATGTATTCCAAACATTTCTTACCATCTCTTATTATTTTATTAGACCACTCTTTTAGATGAATTGTAGAATAATGTAGTTTTCACCTCACCATGCTGTAATTAAGGATTTAAAATATCCTAATCATATCCTTACCACAAGAATAGTTAATAATATTACTAGGTTGTATAGTTCTTATTACATTGGTTCAACATATTTTCCCTTCGCCTTTATTACATGCAACAATGACGAGAAAAATTTGGCATGACCAATTTGATGTTTTAAATTATTTCTCATTGTATTAAGTATGTAATCAAAATATGGTGAATGACATTACTCTCATTTGTTGGAGAGATAATGTTTGTGTCAGTTTCCTTCTCGACCAATATCATCCTTACAGTTTTGAAAAATATGTCTCTCGACGTGTCTCTATGTTAAATTAGTTTTTAAATTTCATTCATAACTTCTCTGGATAAGCTGAGGTTTACTTCTTAAACCTTAAGAGTGAAATTTTTTTGATTTGTTATTAGCCAATTAAGCTTTTATAAAAATATATATATATAAACATCAAGTACACAAATTTAAAACATATAATAAAAATGAGCATGTCAATAATAAATCGACAACTTACTACACTAGAAGGCCATTCAAATATAACACACTATTTTATATACACCATATCAAAACAGCATTACTAAAATATGCACCATATCAAAATAATATTACTAAAATGAAGAATCATAGATTAAAGGAAATGGCTAATTCCATAATTCAATCAAAAGGATTGACTCTTCAGCATTAAATAGAGTCAATCAAAAATACAAATTATATAGTAAATCGCAGAAAGCATCTAAATTTTGAATTATCCCATAATTCATAAAGATGTACTTTCTTAAGGGACATAATTCACCTAGAATTTATGAAACATAGAATTTTATGTATTACCCTTACCTTATTGTAATTTAATATCCCATGGCATACTTTAAAGTGAATAACAATATTCTGATGGTATGCTACACTCTAGTTACGGCATCATGTGACGTAATAAAATATAATTGGTCAAACGACATTATAATAAAATCGTTTACGTGTGTTAGAAACTTAAATCATTTTTCCAAATCTAATTTCAAATTGAAAAAGTTATAATTTATAACTATAATAAAATTATGATAATTTATTATTCGATTGGTAAATAATAATTATAAAAAGCTAATTTTGTATTACTATACAAAATACATAACATACTTGTAATTTATCATATTCTTTGTATTTTAATTTCCTGCAATACATTATATTCACCATAATCTATAATTTTCATTTTACTAGGATCTGTATTAACCAAATAGATATAATGGCCAAATCATACATTAATCTATTAATCCTTGGATTCGTCATCATTAGTATCGAAGAGAATGAATCTTCAATTACTCTCTTTGTAGAACATATTGCGAGCATTGTATAACCATTCATTATATATATATTAAAGAAGTATAATTAGAAACACACTATTAACTATTAAACACATTAGAGAAAATTTACTTTTATTAACTTCTAAGTTTCTAAATATCTTAACATCCGCTTTTAAGAACAATTTGGGAGATGATTGAAGTATTAACAAAGACTGCACAATAAGAAAAGGAATCAATAATTAGAGCTGATGTTTCTTAGTAACAACTTATTGAACTCCTAACATAGATAAATATTTATAAAACTTCACTTATGTAAGAGGATACGTGAAACTATTGTCACCTTGATCGAGAATTTCAATAAATCGATTAGGAATGAGCTTCCTAATGAAGTTAATTTGTCGCTTAATGTGTTTTATACACTGATGTTTAACTACATCATTGGCGATCTTGATGAAACTCTGATTATCACACCAGAGGGTTGATTAATGCTGCTACTAAAATAGAAACTCTTAAAGGATTTGTTGAAACCATAAAGATTTTTATCTTTCATTAAACACTAATTGGTACTGTGCTTCCTTTGAAGAAAGAGAAATAACTTAATTTTTTTACAATCCTAAGTGGTAGGTCTAAAACTATGTTTAAAAGCATAATTCATAATCGACTTCTAATTGTTAGTGTTATTGGCCCAAACCTAATTAGTTAAACGAGGCAATGAAATAGACCCACCTGAATTGTAAGGTGACACAGTCTACCAATTGAACAACAATTGAAAAACAACTAAACAACAACTAAACAACAGTCTACAATTGAACAATAATCTGTGATGGAACAGCAGTTGGATTGAACAACAGTCGGATTGAACATCAGTCAGATTGAACAACAGTCGGATTAAACATCAAATGCGCAATTGAACAACACTTTCGTAATTTACCAGCAAATGCACGATTGAACAACACTTCCATAATTGAACAACAAATGCATGATTGAACAACACTTCTGTAATTGAACAACAAATGCGTGATTGAAAAACACTTCGCCCACATTGACTTTCTCTACGTTATTGGTCTCCTCTGACCGGATCTAACGGTTACCATTCACCCGATCAACAAAACAATAAATCATTGTTTAAAGTGGTGCAGGTCCGTTCTTGGGTTTAATGCCTAATCAATTCATGATCCAATATCTGTGGGATAACAAAATCCTTCACATCTATGGCTTGCGATACTTTAGAACACACAGAGGTTAGAAACGAGCCTAACCCCCGTTGTTGACGGTGACATTAGCTCTTGACTTTGCGATGTATGGATAAGATTAACTATGGGCCTTCACCCTCGATCAAAGCTTTCTGCGCTCTTCTATCCGCGCTATTAATACTAAGAATTGTGATTAACACTAAATGACTTGTTTAACACATAACACTGCAATTAATGATTTAAAGTTGTGAAACAGAGAAATTATCCAATTTTGTTCCAAAACACAAAAACACAGAGACAAACGAGAGTTTCCACCAAGATAAATACACAGATGCACACTAAAGCAAATTCATTCAATAAAATAATAGTTACAGAATCTCGACCCTCTCAACTCAATTACAACATTTAACAAATCTTTATTTCACTTTCAAAACCCTCTCTATCACTCAAAACTAAATCATCTCAAATAACTCTTTTTTCATTACAATTTCTTCTATTTATGATTCAAATCCTATTCTAACAACTCGATCTCAATCTAACAATAAAATCACTATTTTTTAGCTTTGTTACAGACCTACATTAACAACTTATCCCTTAATCTAAAATAAGACAATTTCCTAACTATTACAATAATAAAGTACAACTCATTTTCGAGAGATCCAACCCTCTCTACTAAAATTTTACTTTTGACCACTCATGTCAGTGAAATTCAAATCGTTTAGCCACAACATGTGAACAAACCTTCACATTGCTGGCTAAGTCCAGATGCCCTTGCATCAGACTCCTAGGGAAGAAAATAATCATCTCTTAGACTTTCAGGGTTTACTCCATACTTTTGCAACTCTACTGTTGTTAACCAACTAGTATCCTCCACTCGTTGTCCTCTCCATTTGACTAGATATTGGTAATAAACATGTCCTTTGGTTCTTTTGGATACTCTTTTCTCTAAAAGAACTTCCACCTCTTTCTTAACTATCTTTGGAATTTGTTCTTCCTGTAGAATTTCTCTTTGTAGATCACCTGATAATCAATATACTAAAGGAAAATACATTATCTATTTCTACAAACAAATATGCGGAAGCTTAATCAATTTTGAGCAAGATCAAATATAACACATACAACAGAGAATGAGAAATCAATCACACATGAACACAGAAGAATACTCTGCGGAAAGCCTGAGCAAAAAACCCCACTTTCTATATTATCATACAAGTGGAAATATCTCCAGATTACACAAAGCTTTAGCTCACAAGATATCCAACTCTCAGTACAATCCCTCAATGCTACTCAAGACAAAAGAGAAACAACATATGACTTCCTTTAGTCTTCCAAGCCTCCTATTTCCTTGCACAATTTCTCCTGGGTCCTATGGCAGCTACCTGTCTGAATTCACCTCTCACACAACTCACCAAACTCAGAAATAAATGTGCAATCCTCAAGGAATGAATTCCTTTAGCATGCAAGAGATATCCTCAAGGAAATATTCCTACAATTGATAGTACACTGTCCCATCCTCTGATCTCAACTAGGTCTCTGATTGAACTTACATACATGAGTTATTGATGAGAGAATATTTAGTTATCTGAAGTACACTAGTTACATGCATGCATGCATTAACTAATTGAATTCACAATTAGTTCCACAAGTTGTAACTAATCTAACTAGACTTAACTCAGTTAACTAATGTAACTAATTACAACTCATCTTGATCTCCTTAATTAAGGGATAACTTGCTCAATCAAAAGGATAACTATTGGATGTATTCACATAGACTTCATGTTTGATTTTCTCCAACTAAATAACTCAATATGAATTAATTAATTATTTTTCAGATAGCTGCTAAGATCAAATTTTAATTTTAATTCTCAATTTTAGTTCAGGGACTAACTAAAATTGGAATGTATCATGAAATGCTATTTACAGGAATGCTATTGTTAACACTTCTATTTTTATCTCTTCTATTTTTATCATTTCTTGTTGTTGTTTTCAAGACTCCCTCTCAACAAGAAAGGGATTATCTATCACCCTGATCTTGTCTCTCTGGAACTCGAATTTGCATTTTGACAATGCCTTAGTCAAAATATTTGCATCCTACTCCTCGGTCGAACATACATCAACAACATGATCCTCTTCACCACACAGTCTCGAAGATGATGATACTAGATATCAAAGTGCTTGGACCTGTCATGAAATATTGGATTCTCAGAGTGTTTGATACAACTCTGATTATCGCAATAAATCATAGTTGGATCCATACTCTGATCAAACAATGCAACTAGAATTTTCTGCATCCAAATGGCCTCACATACTGCCTGACGGGCAGCCTTGTATTTAGCCTCTACTAAGCTAAGTGCAATTGACCTCTATTTCCTACTGCACCGAGAAACTGCACCTGAACCAAGGTTGAAAATTCCTCCTAAAGTGCTCTTCTGATCTAATGGACTCCCTGCCTAATCTACATCTGTGAAGCCCTGGAGCTCCACTCCCTCTATTCGTCTGTACCATAACCCATACTGAGATGTACCTTTGAGGTATCTCAACACATGCTTCGTTGCCTTCCAAAACAATTTGGTAGGTTGAACCATAGCTTGACTCGGATGGTTCACCGCAAAGCACAAATCTAGTCATGTGTTCAGTAAATACATCATTGAACCCACAAGTTGTCGATAAATAATAGTAGCTACTACCTCACTTGAAGTAGCATCCTCCTTCCTCCAGTTCCTTGCTAGAGGAGTTTGCATGGGCTTGCACTTCTCCATGTGGAATCTCCTGAGTATCTCATTCGCATACTTGCCTTGAGACACAAACACTTCCTCATTCTTCTGCCACACTTCCATGCCCAAAAAGAAGTGCATGAGACCGATGTCTTTCATCTCGAACTCGCTTGCAAGGTCTTCCCTGCAAGACTTGATCAACTGATCATCACCTGTCAATATAAGATCATCAACATAAAGAACAATTATCAATGGCTTACCTTCTACAATGATGTGGTATAGGTTCACATCCGCTTCACTCTTTTTGAAGCCCAACCCAGTGAAATAGCTGGCCATCGTGGTGTACCAAGCAAAAGGTGTTTTCTTCAGCTCATACAAAGCTCTCTTTAGTTGGCACACATGCAACTCACGATCGAAGGTCTCAAATTTTTCCGCCTGCTCTATGTACACCTCTTCCTCAATCTTGCCATTGAGGAACACAGTCTTCACATCCATTTGATGGATCTTCCAACCCATCTGTCTTGATCATGCCAACATTGATCTAATAGATGAGTACCTTGCTACAAGAGGAAAATTCTCATCGTAGTCGATCCCCTCGACTTGTGAGAAACCACGGGAAACAAACCTTGCCTTATGTTTCTCAACACTACCATCAGTTGCTTGTTTTACGTTGTAAATCCATCGGGAACTCACTACTGACTTGTCCTCCGGTCTTGGAACAACATCCCAAACACTGTTCCAAGCTATGGGGTCATGCTCTTCCACCATAGCATCAACCCAGACTAGGTGTTGCACTGCTTCCTCAAAGGAAGATGGTTGAGTCTCTATACATTCCCCAACTAGGGCCATGTAACGAGTGTACTGCTTAGGTGACCTTCTATGTCTGCGCTGAGAAGATGGCTATCCCACATTCTCTCTCACATCCATCATCAATCTTTCAACTTCCCTTGAGCATTTCTGCCCATCTCTGGAAGACTCTACATGAATGGATGTCTCCACTCCTGGATCCTTTGCATGTGGCTACTCCGCATCACTTTGAGGCTCCTCCTCCTTAGGAACCAAAAGTTCCTCCTCTCCATGCAACTTGAGCTCCCTCTCAAGGAAAATTCACCTGGCCTTTTACTCTTCAAACATCAGATCTTTGCGTACCATTGTCCTCTAACTAGTAGGCAAGAACACCCGATAGTTGTGGGGTGTATCATTGTACACCACAAGTATCCCCAATTCAGCTGTTGGCTCTAGCTTCTTTCGAGAATCTTTGGTCACATGGAAAAATACTGATGAGCCAAAGATCCTGAAGTGACTCACATCTGGTCTCTTCCCAGAAAACGCCTAATCTGGTGTCTTCATTCCCAGTATACGATGTGGGCTTCTATTTTGCAAGTATACTACTATATTTCATGCCTCAACTCACACATGAAGTGGTGGGCCTTAGTCATGTACCATTGCCCAAGCTTCTCCCACAATCATTCTATTTTTCCTTTCAGCGACCCAATTCTACTATGGGTTATGGGGTGTCGTCCATTCCCGTTTAATTCCTTTTACTAAACAGAAGTCCTTAAATTTTTGAGAGACATACTCTCCACCATTGTCACTTCACAAGGCCCTTATTTTATTTCCATATTCTTTCTCTGTAGAAATTTTGAATAATTTAACACATATTCAACAGAGATTATCCTGATCATGTACTATTGCGGAAAACATACACAATACATAAGCTCCTCTACGTTGATCATCAATATAGCAGCATCAATAACAATAAAACATCAAGAGCATTCACGCATTAACACAGTATGTATCCCGGGGAAAGCATCTCGCTAAAAACCCCAACTATCTGTATATTAATGATTGAGTCATGTAACATTACAAAGTACAATGCTTATCACAAGCAATCCAGTACCAGCTCCACCTGTTACACACAATACAGCTCAGATCTGAATCAATCACTGGCTCGAATCTCTTCCGCTGCTTGCCTGCCTCCGCTGCTCAATACCTGCACAAGAACCAATGATAATTCCAAGGCAGCCACGTCTTTCCTTGGCTAAATCACGTGAGAACAAGCTACAATGTGGGAAAACTCATTGGCATACTCAATCCCCTGATTTGTGCAAGATCTGGTGCACAACTATAGTTACAACTGATAGCAATCTGATTCTCTAACACCTGTCCCTGCTGAACTGAACATGCACTGACATGCAACTGAGTTAACTGATGTATTCATTAGTTGTATTATGAGTTAATAACTTGTGAATTAATTAATAACTATTTCACCCAACTCATCTCTAGTCTATTTTCCAGTTAGACTAAATACAACCAGTTTAACAAAGCTAAACTGAACACAACTCCATCAACTGCACCTCCAGTCCACTAAACTCAACTCACTTGAGTTCTAACTGAAGTCATGCATGCAAATATTCAACTAACCCATAAGAACCACGTATTTCCTTCATGCAATTGCATGTGCCACATCCGTAGCTCGAACTGAAGTGCTCCAAGAGAATAAGATTAAGTTTATAGTCCAAAAATTATTGTGAGATAATAATATTTGACTTTTCTATTTTTAGACAGCCAGTCTAAAATAGACTTGATCACTCACACTGTGATCACTCACACTTTCATCAAAAATAGAAGTCCATCTATTTTTCCAACTTGATCAATCATCCATAATCAGCAACCTGCAATCCATAGACATGATCCATATGTCTAAAAATAGACTTGCGCCAAAAATAGCCTGCGGGCCCACTTAGTGAAGGCGACTCTTTTCACTAAGCTCCATCATCTTGTTGCAATCTCAACAATGAAAACTTAAATACCAACCATGAAATTGACACATTGTGATGACATACTCGATCTTGTATAACAAAAACTTTAAAATCAACAATCGAATTGAAAGAGTCATTATACCAAGAGTAATTTCTTTTTTAACTGCTAAAAATATGATGACTTTAAAATCTTAGCCGAAGACAACTTGACACATTGCAAGCAAAATTTTAAAGTCAACCATCAAATTTACACACAGTGTAGGAAAACTCGACCCATTGTAATGAAAACTTAAATACCAACCATGAAATTGACACATTGTGATGACATACTCGATCTTTTATAACAAAAACTTTAAAATCAACAATCGAATTGACATATAATGGGATCGAGTTACTAGTCGAGGTTCGACATGGACATGGTAGGAAAAAATAAAAATAAAACAAAATAATAAATAAACATATAAATAAATAAAAATGAAAATATAAAAGAAAAAAAAGTAGAACATAGAAAAAAATAATTAAGTCTAAAAAATAATAATTAGTAATAAAAATTATATTAAAACATAAAAAAACTGACAAAAAATAAAAACAATGAGGAAAAATTAAAACAAAAGAAAAACACAAAAAAAATAAATAATAACAAGTAAATATAATATAAATTAGAACACGTGTAGGACTACTTGCAAATTGATTCCAAACACCAAAACTCTAGAGGCCGAAGTTGGTGATGGGAGTTGATTTCATATTTGATTGTATCCTCCTACA